>WHWC01000308.1:0-11658 GCA_019426215.1 Buddleja alternifolia
GGCGACTTTAATGCAATCTTAGACTGGAGTGAAGGATTGGGTGGTAATGTGGAGGATGATGTTAATGATGAATTTCAAGCATGTCGTTCTGCATCGGATCTTACCACAATTCCTATGGAGGGGCCGTGGTTCTCTTGGCATAATCAACAACGAGTGGATGCTAGTATTTGGAGAAGGTTGGATAGGGTAGTTGCAAATCCTCAATGGATATGCAATTTCCCGGGAGTTGTGTATTCTTGTCTTGCCCCAAAGACATCGGATCATTGTCCTCTAGTGCTTAAATTTGCCAATTCACGTAGAGGTAAGGGAGCATGGTTTCGATTTGATAACGTTGTTGATCTTGGTGAGAATGTGCAAAGAGCTAAGGGGTTCCTTGAAGTTGTTCAAACACTACTAGCTGATTTTCCCAATTTTAGTCAGCTAATGGTGCTTGAAAATTATTTTCGGTGGATTTACTCGCGAGCAGTTCATAATGAACAAACCTACCTCAAACAGCGGGCTAAAGTGGCATGGTTAAAAGAAGGGGATCAATGTACATCATTCTTTTTCAAGAAGATTGCTACACAGAGAGCAAAATCATGAATCACTCGTATCCAAGGAGAGAATGGGGAGATGGTTGATGAGCCACTACAAGTAAGGAAGGAAATTGTTGCTTTCTATGAAAACTTGTTAAGGCATTCGATTGAACCTGACGTGAATGTCAACTCTCTTAGTCCATTTGTCACTAAGATGCTTGACTCGGATGATGCAATCAACATGGTTCGACCAGTTTCTTATGAGGAGATTAGAGCTGTCATGTTTGGGATCAATGATACAAAAGCTCCGGGACCGGATGGATATAACTCTAGATTCTTTAAGAGAGCATGGTCTATCATCGGAGATGAAGTCACAAAAGCTATTTCCTCTTTCTTTGAAACGGGTAAGTTGGTTAAAGAGATTAATTCTACAATGATATCCTTCATACCTAAAGTAGAGAATCCTAAACATGCGAAAGACTTTAGGCCTATATCCTGTTGCAATGTGATCTATAAGGTGATCTCTAAGATTACGGCAAATCGACTTAGGGATCATCTTAATAAATTGGTTGACAAATCTCAAACGGCTTTCATACCGGGGAGAAGGATCAGCGATAATGTATTGCTAGCACAAGAACCACTTTATGGTTATAATCAAAAGAAATTGATAAAATTGGTAAGGAAAATGAACCTGAAGTGCAGCGAAACATAAATTGTTCTTTTCCAGGTGGCTGAAAGATCATGACTTTCTTATTTCAATCAATGGTGGCATGATTTGGTAAGCCAATCCATACCTAAGATAACCTCAAAATTTGAAATTGGTAGAACAAAAAGATCCGTATATAGTGTTCGGCTACCAATCTGAATAGAACAAGCCCTTAATACATGACTGGAATTCATTTCTTCCCTCGATGGAATTGTCACGCTATATCTTATTTTTAACAAATTTGGTGTAATACCCAATTTTCTCACAAATGCATTTGACATGAAATGAATGTGTAAAACCTGAATATTCATTGGGGTGTTACAATCCCACCTCCTTACGAGAATTTAGTCCCCAAATTCAAACAAAACTATAAATGATGAGAATACATTCAATCATTCCAAGAATATTCATTGGACAAAAAGACTTAAGGATCCGTAAGAAAGGTAATTAAAATACAAGTCCTCAACACTATGAAGTTACCAGATATAAGTGATTCTACGAAAAGAAATAGGCATAAGAATCACTACTGACAGTCGGTTATGGAGTAAAGAAAACACTTGAGGTCATAACAAGAATCAAGTCGAATTGCTCGGGTTATGGATTTAAAGATAACTGAACAAGATGATAAAGCTGGTTCAGAGAAGCAACGATCGATTATGATTGAATTATTGTGAGGAATATGTATGACGTACTCGATGAGGTCAAATATCGAGATTTCATTTTTATTTTTATTTTTGTGAAAGAAAGAGACATGAGATGTAAAGAAGTTTTACAATAATCAAATCAAGTTTCAAGGGCTTCGTGACTATAAGCCAATGGTGAAGAGGGAGTTTGTTAATAAGAAAATCTAAAATGATATATAGTAACTCAAAGAGGTCAAATCACTGAATGATATAAAAATAAGATTTTGTTAATTTGAAAGGCGGGGTAATAATATGAATGAAATATCCAACCAAGAATTTTGAGTGTTTACTTGAGTTATTAGAGTAAATATTTCTCAAGATAGGGAATATAAGCTCAAGGATTTCAAGATAACTTAATGAGATGCTAAAAGAGATTCAAAGAAGAAATGATCGATTATGAGAGAAGCCTCATGAGGAATAAGTATAAATTGATCAAGGAGGTCAACATTGGTGTTATCATTTTTATTTTCGAAGTGACAGAATCATTGGATTAATAGAAGTTTCATAAGAATCAAGTCAAGTTTCAAAGGGTTCATGAATATAAGCGATGGATGACGACGGAGTTGATCAATAGGAATAGTCAAAAACGATATCTAGTTTGTAAATCTCACAACAATGACTTAGTTAGAATTAAAGATTCGTAATCAAGAGACATTGCAAAGTTGCGAAAACAATATAATGAATCCAACGAATCGGAAAGATTGAATTTTTTTTTTCCGATTCAAGACCATTGATCCTTATACGCCAATGGGATCTAGGCACAAAGGGTTAGGGAGAAAGTTTAAGCTTAAAGATAAGAGTTATCAAATGTAGAAAATTGAATTTGGTATCCATGAATAGAGATTACAATAGAGTATAGAGTTGTAGTGGTTAACAAGAGCCAAAAGAAACTATCAACAAAAAGGAGTTAGGAGAATAACGATATAATAAAATTAAGAATCAGATCATCAATAGAGAATGTATTGCCATAAAAAAAAACTAAGATTCTAGATATCGAGTACGACAAGGTTTTCGGTTTAATAATGAGTACTCTGGACCATGAAGGTGCTTCAAAAGTCAAGAACAATATGAAATAATAAACTTGTAGAAAGGATACAATGTATAGGAATTTAGAAGATCGCCAAGAGGTGGTTCATGGTAATTCAAATGAGCAAAAGTCTCAAAATAATAAATAACAAAGAACTTGAATTGGTTCGAGGGATAAATGAGCTTACTCGCTTCGTCAACTCGTAACTTCCACTAATCTAATGAATCTTGCAAAATTTCACTCACACTAGAGGAAGGAAAACGTTTTCACAATTCTCAACTTCGGTTTGGTCCTAAAATCAGTACTATAATTGTAATGAATCGCATGTTGGCTGGCCATCCCAACAAAGATCTACCACAATTTAAATACTAACTTGTTAATACTATTGTTCAGGAGATGAGATTTTCTGGGTGAACAACTTGGTGATGCTAAAGAAGTACTATGTACCAATGATCTCTTCACATCATCATCCATATAAATCTTTGGGAAGACTTTCTTATCTTCGATCCCACTTATTTCACCCTCCTATTTGTATATCTAATCTTGTCCTCCAACCTTGTACGTCTTCAAAACTTCCTCTTTTAAGTTCAATTGATCACAACTCCATACTATATAGTCCAAAGATCTTACCCTAGTATAGCTCAGGTACTAACCCAACCTCTGATACCACCAACTATAGCGCCCACCGACCACCTGGTGGCCCGCTACACCGCGACGCTAGCTCGATCCAGGAGACTGTCCTTTCTCGAGCTAGCGCTAAGCGTCAAAACTATACCAATCCTTCATTTGCTGAAACTAATTTTTTTTTCCAATTAAGCCAACAATACATCCTTCATCAGTCTTACACTATTCAACAACAACTCTATAAATTACAGGTCTCCAAGCCAAAAAATATATATATCCAATCATACATCTCAAAACATCACTCCCTCTATCAGCAACGAACCAATGCTTCCTTTACTCTCTCATTTCTCCCTTTGTACCCGACATACTAAGCTCATCTGAAAAGGAAGAAAGAAGAAGGGGTGAGTCCAAATGACTCAGTGAGGTAGGCTAATAGATTGCTTTACCTTTATCTTTAAAATGGATTCTGCAGCGGAAGATTACAAAAGAAACCAGATTACACGTATCGAGCGAATCATTAAAGAAACAAACTGTCAGAATGATGAACATCATGAAACATATAACGAAACCAGAATGAATAATTCATATATTTTAGATTCATGTCATTTGATTGTGTTCCGTCTCCCTACCGTCGCATACCAGCGGGAAATTTCACACCTTTTGAGATTTGCAAATGTCGGGATTCTAGTGGTGGCTCCTACAGGTTCAAGAGGTGGCCCCCGCCGTCGCGTGGCACTTTGTCTCTTATATAGCACTAAGCTCCCTTTAGTATGCGAACTTTCCAAGTGTCGGGACTCTAGAGGTGGCTCCTACGGGTTCAAGAGGTGGCCCCCGCCGTCGTGTGGCACTTTGTCCCGTACAGCACTTAGCTCCTTTAGCCGACGGAGTAGAACCAAGGAATACAATGGTCTCAACGTGATAAGAAAGATATTGACTCGATATTCGTATGATAAGACTTATGGGAATTGACAACGATTAGATCGAAGACCATTTCGAGGCAAAATATGTACCATAGATGTGAAAAGGATACGTCGAGAATCACGAGATATTGACCAGAGCGGGACACTTAAGAACTTACATTCATCAATATGCAATCATCAAGATATCGGTAAGATAGTTGCAGAACGAAACTAGGGAATAACAATTAGGTAAAGCAATTAAAGAGTTTCAAGGAAAAGAGAAACGCTCACAGTTACAACTCGGCGTCGTTGCCTCGTGTCTCAAAATCACGAAATTATCCTGTGGTCCAAACATATAATCATAATCTCAAGCTATAACACTTTATAATCCAACCAAACAAAACAAGATACACATGCAAAGCAAGATACATATCTATGCGCAGCTTCACTACATAAATTATTATAAATTCTCATGTTAAGGTTTTACTCTGAAACTTTGTCCATAAAACACGGATCATATTGAATAATATGCCATAAAATTTCCAGATTCAGTTCAAGTCTCTAATGTTGTCATTCAATCACCAAAATATGGCTGTCCTCAACAGATTTTTCAGGACAGAAACGATTTTTAGAAAATCCCCTGTTGCCCTAAAATTTCCCAAATTTTGTGACCATATTAACAATACGTATATAAAGTACACAGTAAAAGTTTAGAAAATAAATAGCATCCCTAAATATGATATAATTAAGCTGAAAACAGAAACGATTTAAAACCCGCCGAACAGCCTGGCAGCCTTCAAAGAAATCTAATGTTTGGTCAAGTTACATGTATTTTCGAGATAAATGCCATAATCAACATCTACATTCACAGGGCTTTCCAAGGGTAGTATTAAATTTATATTTGAACTATGGGAAGGACGGTTTCGGGACAAGGAATTATGGAGTACCGTTTCTGGATTTCGAAACAGAGTTGGCAGGGGTAGTTTGGTGGTTTATTCTGACTAATACCATATTGTATTTCATCAAACTTCACAAGTAAACATATTGACAATCAACAAGCTTTCAAAAAATGGTATCAACAGTTCAACCAAGAAAAGGGTAGTTTATTTTTATAATGGAAACAAACAAATAAATAATAGAATCATATAGAATTAAGAATAAGGTAAACTGGGGTGTTACAACACAGAAACCCTTTCATCAATCAATAGTCCCCAAACATGTTCAACCATAAGAGCTTGATTCTTTGGTAATAGAGGTGTAATACCGAGCCCCCCTTGTGATACCCGAGTTTTTTTTTAGTCGACTAATTACTATCTAAAGCATTAGGACATGACCTAGGATCTTAAACTTATGTTCAAGAGGGATACTATATTATACATCTTATGTAGACTAAAGGAATAGAACCAAAATTTAACTAGACACTAGGAGAGAAGTTGAATTAGTAAATTGCCCAAATACACCAATAATTAGTAAATTCCACTTTCATTTCACATTAAATAATAAAAAAAAAAAAAGAAAAAAGAGAAGAAAAGTGGAGCACTACACGGTCACACACACCTATATATATAACATACCACCTTCAACCTTCATCATGTTTTCTTTATACAAAGCAAAAGGGTCTCTTCAACCATTCTTCATCTCTTCATTTCAAGATATATATATATATATATATATATAAATAAGTATATTGACTTCAACCTTCAACCCATCTTCACACTTGTTGTAGCAATTAAAGGTAACTCTTAATCCCTTAGAACTTAGAACTTATATATTAGTAGGTAATGGTAAAGGCTAAGTTTATTTTGAAAATGTTATTGCATGTGTCTTGGATGAGTAGATCTATGAGTTTTAAGCTTAAATTTACAATTTTTGTTAGCCAATCTAAAGGCTTAAATGAAGAAATCACACATGCATGATAATTTTAAGTTGGGTCTATAAATCTGCAACTAATTTTGAAGAATTGTTTTCGAGACAAGGAAACTTTATTTGAGTTCAAACATTTTACTGTGTATGTTACTGCATGTCTGAAATAGCTCTGGAATTTTCTGAGATTTTTGGAGTTTTAATGTGAATTGTGGAAATTGTTAAGTATAGGCTGCCAGAAGCCTCACGGGATTTCGAAAATGTTTGTTTGAGACATCATTTGGGGCTTTTACCAACTTCATTTGGTTTCAAAATTTTACAGGGGATAACCATATGTATTGGGGTTATTGTGTATGCAATTGGGGCTTATTTGAGTAAATTATGATTTTATATGAATTTTTAAAGTGGTATTGCCCAGTAAAATTGAACCCAATTTTACTTCGGTTTTGAGTAAAATAGCCACATTTCAAGTGACCATTTACCTTTGAAAATTTATCTAAGGTCTTTTAACAAATTAGAACATTTATGAAATCGTTTTACCCACAATTATTGAGTTTATGATTTTTAACAATTCATACACTAAAACTGCACAAATCTGTTTTTTATGCCTCTTATCGACCTTTTGGGAAGATTGAAATTAAGCCTAGTTTTCATTAAGGTAACTTGTTGTGCATGTTGGTATAGTTATTAGACCTCATAGACTACTCCGGGTAGACTTTAGACGAGTTAGAAAATGAGCTTTGATATAATTTCGCTTAGCAGGTGTTGTCGGTGAGACGAACGAGGACAACGCTGTATAAACTTGGACGTAGAGTGAGTGCCTCTCAAATTATAGTTATATGTCTTTCAAAACTGGAAGGAGCACGTCGTATATATATCTATATACTTTCATCATGCTTTCAATACTTCACCAGAAATGAATTTCAACACTTTCAAGTCAAATCATGGACTCAATTTGCATTAACCATTTCTTGGCACGTTTCAAAGACATATCTTGCGAGAATAATTTTCCAGGCAGGTTTTGTGAAAATGATTTCAAGAAAACATTCTTTTAATGAAATTCTGGAAAAAAAAAATATCGCTCGATTCAATATTCCTTCGTGAGCCAAAACGCTTCATTTAATCATTCGTGACATACATGATTGCATACTGGTTTCAAATGCATATTTTGCAAGCATGATTTCAAAATAAACAACGGTTTTATGGATTCGTGGAAGTACTCCATCATTGGTTCTTGTATCATGATCATTTGTCGTGATGGTGTTCTTGTGACATGTTTCATCTTGCGTGGTTGTGTTGGGCCCAAGGTCGGGCGATGGATAGGGCAGGGTTCGCCGGGCAAGCATGGGCTTGCGGTCTTAAACAGTTCCCGTTATCCACGTCCAGATCCATGCATCTAGGACGGAGTGCTCTGAGGTGCATGGTCATTTATCGTGTGGCATATTCCGGATATGATCAAATCGGGCATCGCGAGCCTGCGTGGGGAGGTATAAGGTGATGGCTTTTAAGCCGCATGTTCAGGGGTGATAAGGAAGAAGCAGAGGGACCCAAAGTGCTATGGGTAAATCATCGGACGCGATAGTATTGCTAACATGGCCCCCTACTGCTTAAGCGTGACGTGTACGTGTTACTTAAACATGTCTTGTACATGATACTTGCATTGAGTCTGGTACATGATACTTGCATTGAGTCTTGTACATGATACTTGCATTGAGTCTGGTACATGATACTTGCATTGAGTCTTGTACATGATACTTGCATTGAGTCTTGTACGTGGTACTTACATTGACTGCACACTTTTAAAATGCATGTTTTAAAACTTTATCGTATGTATACTAAGATCCTGGTGTCATACCAGCTACTACTTGAACGCAAATGTCATTCTTACTCGCCTTTTTAATGAGCGTTTGAAAAATAGAAACTATTATTGTTTTCACCTTATTAATTATCACTTTGGGGTCTAAAAACTATTTTAAGCACCTTTCACACGTACACTGGCGCTCACTAAGCCTTTGCTTATGTACTTCACTTTTTCCTTCCAGTTATAGGCAAGTCGAGAAGTGAAACTAGCTTGAAGGATCGGAGTATAAACTCGGACTATCCTAGAGGTGAATGATGTAGATTGACTCATGTATATTAAGTTCGCATAGCTATTTAGTTGATGTATTGGGGTTGTGACCCATAAGATGAATTGTTTAATTGTGTCCAGAATTTGGTTTTGTACTTCTGTAAGGATAGGATAACGCTTTCGTGTTGGATTCTTTAGGATTAAATTTGAGGGCGTTACAGATGGTATCAGAGCTTGGGCTAGTGCCTGAGCTATTCCGGATAGGTTCCTCGGACTGTGGTTTTAGGTATTAAGTGAGAGTTCGATATGATAATAAGGTTGGAGATATAGTGTTCCAGTACTTAAATTGTGACAAACCATTGTTTGGGCGGCCGACCAAGCGATGATTGATTACAATTGTAGGACTGAGCTAGGAACGTGTCTAGAATAAAACACTGTAGGTGCTTTGATTGCAAAGAGACACTTGAGTCGGAAAAGGTGTAATAGAATGAAAGATGAATATTCTTGTGAACAAGAGGAATTACATTAATTACTCAACCTCCTACTTATGAGAAAGCGAGTGGGAAATTAGCTTTCATGTAGTTTATTGAGTACAGTGATAGTTTATTGATATTATAGAATAATTTTTGGATGTGATACAGGAAAGGTGATTATAAATGACTATTTTAATTTTTGATCGTACTATAAAAGTTAACTTAGAAGTTACTACACGAAAGGATAGTGGCATGGTTATGGATTCAGTGATTTAAGTCCAGTAACATAATGATTAGTGGAAAATCTTTTACAACTGGTCTTATAGTGCTACCTATACAAGAAGAGTAAGACATTATTCTAGAAATGGATTAGTTGTCTTATCATCATGCCCAATAGATTATCTTACAAGGTTGTTAAGTTTTGTGCATCTGGTAAGTCGATTACAGATCTAGCAGGGAACACAAGGATTGCTTCAGCACCTAACATTTCAGTTGTTATGGCGTAAAGGACACTTTGGAAAGAAAGGGAAGACTATTTAGCTTCCATGATTAACAAGACAAAAGATAAAGTGAATATTAAATAAGTATTTGTAGTTCCTAAATTTTAATCTCTTTACCAACAGATAGGGAAGGGCGTTCGCCATCGAGCGTTTACTCGGAACTACCCCAATATAAAGAAAGCTTAGCTATTAAAGTTGTGGAGATAGGATTTATTGAAACCTAATACGTCTCCGTGGAGAGCTCTAGTGTTATTTGGCAAGAAGAAAGACAGATCATTAGGGTTAGATGTAGAATACCGGGGGTTAAATAGTGTAACCATCAAGAACAAGTATCCTCTTCCACGAATTAAAGAATTGTTTGACCTACTCCAAGGAGCTACGTTATATTCTAAGTTTGATTTGCAACAAGGATATGATCAATTAAGAATTAGCAATGAAGATGAACTTAAGACCGCTTTCCAAACAAGATACGGACAATATGAGTTTGTTGAAATGCCAGTTGGATTGACCAATACCCCAACAACCATGGATATTATGCATAGTATATTACCTTCTAATTTGGATCACTTGCGGTGATATTTATAAACGACATCATTGTCTATATCTAAGACCAAAGAAAATCATGAACGACACTTAGGATTGTATTGCCAGTCTTAAGAGACAACAAGCTCTACGTGAAATTTAGCAAGTGTGAGTTTGGGTTAACTAAGGTTGCCTTCTTAGGTCATGTGATTATGGTAATGGAATCTATGTCGACCCCTCGAAGGTAGAATCTATTGTGGAATGGAAAGACCTGAGAATGCCAAAAAAAAAAAAAAAAAAAAAACCTTCTCGGATTAGCAGGATACTATCGGAGATTTGTCAAGGATTTCTCTAAGATAGCAGGACATTTATCTTAACTAACTCAAAGGAAGATGAAGTTGAATAGAATGATGAGTCTAAGTCAGCTTCCAAGAGTTAGAGAAAAGGCACAACAACGCATTTTAGAACTTCCTAATGGAAATGATAATTTTGGAGTTACGGTGATGTCTCTAAGGAGGGACTGGATGTATGCTTATGCAAAATAGTAAAGAGATAGCGTATGTATAGCGTAAACACAAACCCTACGATAGAACTACCCACCCATGATTTGGCAGTAGCCTCCATTATTTCTGAAATAACAAAGTGGAGACATTACTTATATGGAGCATCATACCGACCACAAAAGTTTTAAGTATCTATTCTCTCAAAAAGAGTTGAATTTGAGACAAACAAAAAGAATGAAACTTCTTGGAGACTACAAGTGTTCAATCCAAACCCATCTTAGAAAATCTAATGTAGAAGCAGATGCTTTAAGTCAGAAAATGAGTGTTGCAAGATTAATGGATAACGGATGGAGGATGTGGAAGGATGTGAATTTTTGGAATACAAAAGAATTTGGATTACACATCTTGTGTGCTAATATCAAAGTAGAACCCAATGTTCTTGGATCAAAGTTGCACTGAGAAAGATCTATATTCAAGAACTTAAGAGAGAAGACCCTTCAAGAAATATAGGCGTGAATTTCATATCTGGGAAGACGACCTGATATAGTTTAAAATAGGGTGTATGTACCAAATGACACTAGTGTGAAGAAGGTTATACTTGATGAAGCTCGTCGCTTGAAAAAGACCATATACCTTGGCAGTAATGAGATGCATAAGGAATTAAGGAATATTACTGGTTAGTCAATCTGAACAGCCAAGTCACTAATTATGTCTCACGATGCTTTGCATGTCAACAAGTGAAATCAAAACATCAAACCTTAACGATCTCCTGGACTCTTACAACCTTTTAAAAAAAAACCGGAATGGAAAGGTGAATATCTAACAGTGAACTTTATAACTGATTTGCCCCAAGCTACAAGTGGCCATGATTCTATTGGGATAATTGTGGATGGGCTCACAAAATGAGCTCATTTCTTGCCCGTCCGGGAGGTAGAACCTCTCTAAGTTAGCTTGATGGTACGTTAAGGAATTGTGAGACGACATGGTGTTTCAGTTAACCTTGTCCTTAGTAGAATCCAAGATCCATACCATTAGCAGTGGTTCCTCTCATTCCTCTCACAATTTTGGAAAAGCATACATCATGCATTGGAAACTAAGCTAGTCATTAGCATGACCACTTACCTCAGTCGGATGGACAATTGAGATAGTAATTCAAATACTAGAAGACATATTGCGAGCATGTGTTTGGATTAAAGAAATTGGGCTCAATACTTAGCTTAGTTAGAAATTTGCTTATAACAATAGCTTATCAAGGCCACAATTGGAATGGCACCC
>WHWC01000309.1:0-46572 GCA_019426215.1 Buddleja alternifolia
ATCGAAAAACTCCTGTGATCAATGAAACACCAAGTCCAAACTCTTCTCTCTCCTCTGCTTTCTCTCTCTAACTTTCTCTTCATCCTCACGAACATCTCATATGTCTATCTCTCGTTTTGCTGTCACCTTTACTCCTTTGCCCTTCCATGGCGTCCTGTAAAATTACCAACTATCCATCCCGTTTATATCTTCCCTCCCCAACACTCTATCTGCATGCATACTTCTCTCACGTGCAATTCCCCGCCTTCTTCCCCGCCGCCGTGACCACCACGCGCACTGCACCTGCTCTCCGCCGCCGGCCACCACCGTGGCGTTAACGCAGCTGCATGTCCTCTGTCAACCAGTGGCGACGCGCCTCCACCACCTGTCGACTCGCCACGTTTACAGCCCGTCCTTAAAGGGATCGATCAAAATCCAGCTAACCCTCAATCGCTCCTCGGCGAGTGATTTCCACGCGCCGCCGTCCTGGTCGAATTTCAACGGCGTCAGCACAATTTCCTTCGGTTCTAAAAGGTCGAGTCTGAAAGGCAATCCAGAAACCATGTCGAAAGCGTTTCGGTAACTAAAACTTTGGAGTATATTAAAACGTCGTCGTAGAATATATCTACGGCGGAGATTAACTCCGATGTGTCCATCGCACGGTGGTGTATGTGTTGGGGTTTATTGGATTGGTGGTGGTGGAGAGAGGGGAAGGAATCGTTGTAGAAGGAGCGGTGGCAGGAGGGGAAGGCGGAGATGGCGGCGGCGACGCGGCGGTCGGCGGTGGAGGGCCAGGCGGAGTTGCAAATGTCTTTCCATAAATAGTCGTCTTTGCATAAAGAGAGTAATTGGGCGAGGCGCAGCTGGTGGCGGCAAGGGTGGGGCCGTCGAGCTTGTTCAATATGTGGGATTGGATGATGTCGGGGTGGATGGCGGTGATGGGGGTACCGCCGCCTGGTCGGCGGCGGCGATAGTGGTGGTGGAGATGGAGCAAGAAGACATGATTTTATTGGATGTTGTTTGGATATTTGGAGTGGCAACTTTGGGTATTTGAAGTGTATGATGAGTAGAGACAAAGGAGAAGAGGGTTTTATAGGGGGGATTTTGGTCATAGGCTAAGGTGTGTGGACTTTGAATACCATGGTTAACTTTCATGAATCATGGTTATGTCACAATAAATTTGTTTGTGTTAAAATAAGAAGGGTCAATATTCTTGTGCTAATAGATACCGCAAAATTGCAAATTTAGTTTCATAGGACAGAGCTATTTTAATTTTAGTCCCGCGCTTAATATGATTTTTGAAAAAGTCTCAATAATTTGACAAAGTTATAATGTTAGCCCCTTTATTAAGCAATGTTGATCTCGCACTTTATTTTCTAACAGAATGGTCAACAGAAAATTGCATTTTGCTCATGAAACTATTTACGTTGTATCAAACACCCCCTAAACATCTTTTTTTGTCAATTGCCCCTCTAAAACATAAAAAATAATAATAAATAAATAAAACATAAACATCATCTTCCCCTTATGTTTTTAATTTTTTTTTTCAAGGGTAAAGTGACATTGATATTTGTTTAGGGGGTATTTTATACAAAATGTTATTCTTAAAAAAAATAATCTGTTAGTTTTCGTAACTTTAACGCAAAATAAAACTTTGGGACTAAGATTGATAAAGAAAAGGACTAATGTTGCAACCTTTTCAAATTATTGGAACTATAACTAAAATCACGTAAAGTGTGGGCCACAACTAAAACGGCAATATCCTGTGGGATTAAATTTGTAATTTTGTCTAATATATACTAAAGGGTCTGGTTGATATGGGTACAATAGTTCATACATGATGTTAGTGAAATACCATTTTTAGAGACCAATATTGGGGACCAATACGTGAAGGTAGGAGTGCATACGGTCCGATTTTTGCCATTTTCATATGAAATTTATACCATCCAATATTTGCGATATTTGGATAATTAAAATCAAAAACTAACTTTTTGAAACCAATATCATGGCATTCGGTATTATCGATCTAGTATGGTATGGCTTTGCGGTATGAATTTTCTTTGTAGATTTATATACATGTTATTAGTCTTTGTACCTTTTATGCACAAAAGTCTTATTACATTATCCTATGTTCATTATTTATGACTTTATTACATAAGAGACCTTTAGACTTGACATATTATCAAATAAATAGAAAGAAAAAAATACTTATATATAAAAAGTAAATATAAATTACATGCATATATCAATAAATATTATGATTTAATATTGACGGACTTCAAAAAGATTTAAGTAAATAAATTTTACATTAATACACTAATAAAGAAGAACGTTATTAACAATAGAATAATAACAACAGAAAATAAAAATTGGATGAGAATCGAACTCTTATAATTGCAGTTGGAATCAACATAAAATATTAATTGAGTAGGACTTACTTACAAAAATAAATTCAATAGGAATCAAATAAATGATTCCTAAATTCATAATCTACTTTAAGTTCCCCACATTACGGAGAGGATCTTCTATCCCACAATGGTGCGCCACATTGGTGTCACATCATTGTGAGATCGACAAGTGTCCATTTAATTTGAATTACTATTAACAATTTTTTTAAATAGACACTTGTCGATCCCACAATGATGTGACACCATTGTGGTATAAAAGATCCGTTTCGCCCAACTTCCACATAAGTTGTGCATTAATAAATTTAGTTCCTTCTGCATTTTTTCTATGCATTGTAAAAGGGTTTTTTAATATAATTAATGAATATATATAGTAAATGGTTTGGTATGATTTTTTATCGGTATATACATAAATTTTAAAATCAAAACCATACCAAAATATTCGGTACGATTTTGGCTCATACCAAAACCTGAATTTTTATATAGAACCATAATTTCAGTATGACTCGGTACGGTACGGTCGGTATAGTACGGTTTCAGAAAATTATGAACACCCCTGCGTGAAGGTCAACTTCTTTTGAAGAGTCTACATCCGCGATTGAAATTCAAAAATTTGACTCGTAATATATTTGCTTGGAGTAAGTTTTTTTTTTCTTTTTTTAGAAAGGTAAATTAAGTCTATATTACACCCTATTATATATGGATGCGGATACGTGGATATGTATACGAAATACGATAACTTTCAAATTTTAGAATATGATATGTCGAGGATACATTTAAGTATATGCATGTGTAAGACTTAAAAATTTAATTCAATTATATAAATAAATTTTATCTAGTTCTGTAAATTTGTTTGTCAATTGTTTAACTTTTAGGTTTTAATTTTTACAAAAAGACAGAAAATATTATCTCTTTTCATATTTCAGCCCAAAACTTATTGTATAATATAAAAAATATATTTTGTCTGGTCTCTAATGCGTATTAGATACTTCAAATTTTGTATCGGATAGAGTATCCAAAATTTATCTTTTTATTTTTATTTTCGAACACTTTAAAAATATCTTGAACACAGTATTACGAAGTATCCGTAACGAATACAAGTACGATACGAATATAATATTGTACGGCATCATTTTACAAACGTCCGTAGATCATAGAATTTACACCAATCCATTATAGAATTGACGTTACTTTTTAAATGAGAGTTGAAAGGGGAACTGTAAATAAATAAAATTGTTCAACAAAATTGATTTTGGTCAATAATAAAAGGGGAACTGTTCAGCCAGTCCAATGATGTGATGAACCCCAGATTCAAAGCAAACACGGTCGTCCCTGTCATCTAGCTAACACCAAATTGCCAAAAATACAAATGAATATATTTGACTTTCATTCAATTTATTTATTATAGAGTCGGCCAACTTGAGTTTCAGAATATATTTGAAGAAAAAAGGGCTGCGTATTTTCAACTCATTAAATTAATTTGTTTATTGAAAAATTAAATTAATAAATATAGGGAACAAAATGCAACAAAAGTTCCCCAAAGATTTATTGCCAATTTGTACAACTTGTGATGCAGGCAAATCAACGGCCGGCAGGTGTGACAAGGAGTATTTCGTCCTTTGCAAAAAGGATCCTACATATTTGAGGGGAAAAATCGAAGATTAACAAAATAATTAAATAAAAGGTGTTTGGATATATAAAAATTAAATTAAATATGAATAATTAAAGAGAAAATAGAGAAAAATAAAGGACAAAACTTCCTTACGCGAGGTTTCTTGAATGAGGAGATTGTCATTAATCGCCTCATCAAAATAGATGCACTATAACAAACATAAAATGCACTGATTTCAAATTTATATATAATTTTTTTTCTGATCTTGACATATCAAAATCGTTTCAAATAGATGCATTATAATAAACATAAAATGCACTGATTTCAAATTTATATATAATTTTTTTCCTGATCTTTCACATATCAAAATCGTTTTCGTTTGTCAAACCACCAAATAATGGTTCTCTAAGTTTATTTTAAATCCTAATAGATATAGATTATAATATAGCCGAACTTGAAATCCCGAGACTACTTAATTAAGAATTAATTGTTTTCCTTTCTTCAATATTGTAAGAAGTTGTGGTATACTATATTTTTTCTATTTTTTTTTTCATTTCTCAAGCTATGCTCAAGTTCGAATAGTTAAAGACTAATATTTCGGGTTATTATCGAAAAGTTTCTGTGGGTACAAAGACTCGAACTCAAAAACACCTTTCCATTCGGTCAGCCTCCATTAATATTTTCTTGCAAATGCTTACAAGTTGCTGCAACTAGATTCAAATTGTTAAAATCACAAATTAATTAAAAAGAACGCGAAAAGAGTCAAATTTGGGTAACAGAAGACTGCGTAAGCTTTGTAGCAACATTAATTTGAGTTCCCACACTACTATAGTGTCCTTATCCTAACTAATTCTTAAAGTATTTTTTCAATTGGTCCATCCTATCCACTTTTTCGTCATGCATGTCAGTCCGATGATGTATTTCGATATTTTTAGCAAGCTATAACATGAATATATATATATATATATATATATATATATATTTAGCTAGCTATAACATGAGTATATATATAACATGAATATATATACTTCTATGGAGGGACTTAAAAAACCTACCTTAGGCTGTCTAGTTTTAGTTTTGATAAAGTCATTTTTTATTCTAAAAATAGGACAAATGTTCTAAGTATTTTTATTTATATATTATATTTCCTATTTTTTTTTCGTATTCTCCGCTCTTCTAATATTTTCTTATTTCTCTCGTATCCTCTCTCATCTCACACATGTTATTTTCTTCTCCCCTTATTTTGTCTCTGTATATATTTTCTTTTATATTTTATTCATTTGATGCTTATATTCAAAAATTTAAAATGTCACACTTATTTTAGTTTGTATTGATAAGTTTTACTCAATTTTATCAAGCTTTCCTTTTTTGCACTCGCATAGAGTGTGCTACAGTGACTAGTATATATATAATATTTGGAAAGTGCCAATTACTTATTGTATAATTATCAAACTCCCCCCCCCCCCCCCCACACACACCTTTTTGAAAAACTAATACACTCTTTCAGAAGGTCTATTTATAAAGTTTACAAGGGTAAAATTATAAGAATTGTTAATCACACAAGGGATGTAATTATAAGAAATTCTTAATATAAAGGATGTGTTTGTAATTTTGGATAAGCGAAAGGGAATTTTGGTAGTTACACAATAAGTGAGAGGGTCTGTGTGTAATTTTCCCTTTCAATTAATAAAAATATGAAAAAAAATTAAGGGATAGTTACACAAAGACCATCGCTTATAGTGTAACTAGTATATGCCCAGTGCTATGAACAAAAATCATTTATATAAGAAGTTTTAAATGAATCTTATCATTCTCGTACATTTTAATTATTAATATCTACTAAAGTCTAATAAGTACACCATAATTTTAATGATAATCTTGGCTACCGTTTTACTACTGATATAGACTAAAGTTCAATTTGTACACCATGTGTTTCTTTGGATAATCTTATTTAGAAAAAGATAAGATTACTAATCTCTAATAATCGAATCCAAACAAAAAAAAATAAGGAATGATAGTCAAGTTACACTACAAGAAAACAAGGCATCAGAGACGAAATTTTAGAGACCGACTGAATTCGGTCTCTAAACAGAGACCGAATTAGAGACCGATATGGGTTCCGTCTCTAAATCGGTCTCTAATTCAGTCGCTAATTTGAAAATTAGAGACCGATTGATTTCCGTCTCTACATCGGTAGCTAATTGGTTGATTTACTCCCCTAAGTTAGAGACCAAATAATTCGGTCTCTAATTTTCAAATTAGCGACTGAATTAGAGACCGATTGATTTCCGTCTCTAAATCAGTAGTAGCTACCGATTTAGAGACGGAAATCAATCGGTCTCTAAATCGGTCTCTAATTCAGTCGCTAATTTGAAAATTAGAGACCGATTGATTTCCGTCTCTAAATCGGTAGCTAATTGGTTGATTTACTCCCCTAAGTTAGAGACCGAATAATTCGGTCTCTAATTTTCAAATTAGCTACTGAATTAGAGACCGATTTAGAGACCGATTGATTTCCGTCTCTAAATCGGTAGCTAATTGGTTGATGTACTCTCCTAAGTTAGAGACCGAATAATTCGGTCTCTAATTTTCAAATTAGCGACCGGATTTAGCGACCGAGATGAGCATCAATTTTTCATTATTATTTGGCGACCGATTCCGCGACGGAATATAAAATTATATTTTAGAGACCGATTCCGCGACCGAATTATTCGGTCGCTAATTAGAGACCGAATAATTCGGTCTCTATTTTGTAAATTAGAATTAAAAAAAGAATATGAAATTATATTTTAGAGACCGATTCCGTGACCGAATTAGTCGGTCGCTAATTAGAGACCGAATAATTCGGTCTCTATTCTGTAAATTAGAATAAAAAAATGGAAAGTGGTCATTTGCGAATTATATTATAAAATAAAATAATTCGGTCTCTATTTTGTATTTAGCGACTGTTTATCGACCGAAGGTGGTCTCTCTTGATCATTAAACTTAGCAAGAAAACTAGTAGAAGTAAACCTCTGATTTTTTGATTGAAAATGAACATTTTTAGAGTTTATAAAAATTCACTATTTCTGTGCGAATTTGCTAAAAAAGAAATAAGTTTAAAAAGTGCATTGATGTGGAAGAGAATTTATGGGGGTGGACTTTGAGGATTTTCTTTTTGTGTGTGAATGGGGTTATAAATATATATTTGTATATGTGTATATGTGTATGTGTATGTGTATGTATATGTTTATATATTAGGAAAAGAAGATTTACTCATATCTTTACCTTCCACAACAAACTTTTCAATTTTTGGTCGCTTTTCTTGTTGATGATATTACTTTTGGGGCTATTTGAGAAAGTATATTTAGCGACCGAAGTGGTCTCTCTTGATCATTAAACTTAGCAAGAAAACTAGTGAAGTAAACCTCTGGTTTTTTGATTGAAAATGAACATTTTTAGAATTTATAAGAATTCACTCTTTCTGTGCGAATTTGTTCAAGAAGAAATAAGCTTAAAAAGTGCTTTGATGTGGAAGAGAATTTATGGGGGTGGAGTTTGAGGATTTTCTTTTAGTGTGTGAATGGGGTTATACATATATATTTGTATATGTATATGTGTATGTATATGTTTATATATTAGGAAAAGAAGATTTACTCATATCTTTACCTTTCTACTGCCACAACAAACTTTTCATTTTTGGTCGTTTTTTTGTGTGTGAGTGGGGTTGATGATATTGCTTTTCACATCTAATGATCAATGTCAACATGACTGATATTAGATAACAAATTCATAATTTTCATGTAAGTGTAATTAATACTAACTAGAAATAAATATATATTATTTAGTACTATTAATATAAATATATAAGGCTGAAATACAAATCAAGCTATTCGATAATTGAGATCGACTCGATTGACAATCAAATCAAAATCAAAATCAAACACAAATTTTATAATTTGATAATGTTTCACATAAATAAGCTTGGACAACAACTTGTTCGGCTCCACTCGACTCATTTACATCCCTATAAATACCGTATCAACATTGATTGGTGGGTTTTAAAGTTAATCATCGCAATGACCAATGGTGGGTACGTAATCATTATTGATTTTACTCAGCAGACATTTTTTACTCAACCGCCGTGTCCTTTAATTTCAAGAGTCATGTGACTGTGCTCACTTTAATGTCACGAGACATTTTTTACTCAGCCGCCGTGTCATTTAAAGTTGTTTCCTTATCTCGATGAAAGATCTTGAGCAGATCTTGAAATTTTATATCCACGATAAAGGTTAATTAAAGTTGTCAATTGGGTCCATCGTTTCATTGCATTGTTTTTCTCTTTTATCACTATTTTTTTACCTAATAAACTAAATATGCCCTTACAAAGAATTAATTAAAGGTAAAGGTAAAGGTTAATTAAAGTTAACCTTTACCTTTAACTATATAATCACTATTTTTAAGATAAAGGTCTCTAAATCGGTCTCTAATTCAGTCGCTAATTTGAAAATTAGAGACCGATTGATTTCCGTCTCTAAATCGGTAGCTAATTGGTTGATTTACTCCCCTAAGTTAGAGACCGAATAATTCGGTCTCTAATTTTCAAATTAGCTACTGAATTAGAGACCGATTTAGAGACCGATTGATTTCCGTCTCTAAATCGGTAGCTAATTGGTTGATGTACTCTCCTAAGTTAGAGACCGAATAATTCGGTCTCTAATTTTCAAATTAGCGACCGGATTTAGCGACCGAGATGAGCATCAATTTTTCATTATTATTTGGCGACCGATTCCGCGACGGAATATAAAATTATATTTTAGAGACCGATTCCGCGACCGAATTATTCGGTCGCTAATTAGAGACCGAATAATTCGGTCTCTATTTTGTAAATTAGAATTAAAAAAAGAATATGAAATTATATTTTAGAGACCGATTCCGTGACCGAATTAGTCGGTCGCTAATTAGAGACCGAATAATTCGGTCTCTATTCTGTAAATTAGAATAAAAAAATGGAAAGTGGTCATTTGCGAATTATATTATAAAATAAAATAATTCGGTCTCTATTTTGTATTTAGCGACTGTTTATCGACCGAAGGTGGTCTCTCTTGATCATTAAACTTAGCAAGAAAACTAGTAGAAGTAAACCTCTGATTTTTTGATTGAAAATGAACATTTTTAGAGTTTATAAAAATTCACTATTTCTGTGCGAATTTGCTAAAAAAGAAATAAGTTTAAAAAGTGCATTGATGTGGAAGAGAATTTATGGGGGTGGACTTTGAGGATTTTCTTTTGTGTGTGAATGGGGTTATAAATATATATTTGTATATGTGTATATGTGTATGTGTATGTGTATGTATATGTTTATATATTAGGAAAAGAAGATTTACTCATATCTTTACCTTCCACAACAAACTTTTCAATTTTTGGTCGCTTTTCTTGTTGATGATATTACTTTTGGGGCTATTTGAGAAAGTATATTTAGCGACCGAAGTGGTCTCTCTTGATCATTAAACTTAGCAAGAAAACTAGTGAAGTAAACCTCTGGTTTTTTGATTGAAAATGAACATTTTTAGAATTTATAAGAATTCACTCTTTCTGTGCGAATTTGTTCAAGAAGAAATAAGCTTAAAAAGTGCTTTGATGTGGAAGAGAATTTATGGGGGTGGAGTTTGAGGATTTTCTTTTAGTGTGTGAATGGGGTTATACATATATATTTGTATATGTATATGTGTATGTATATGTTTATATATTAGGAAAAGAAGATTTACTCATATCTTTACCTTTCTACTGCCACAACAAACTTTTCATTTTTTGGTCGTTTTTTTGTGTGTGAGTGGGGTTGATGATATTGCTTTTCACATCTAATGATCAATGTCAACATGACTGATATTAGATAACAAATTCATAATTTTCATGTAAGTGTAATTAATACTAACTAGAAATAAATATATATTATTTAGTACTATTAATATAAATATATAAGGCTGAAATACAAATCAAGCTATTCGATAATTGAGATCGACTCGATTGACAATCAAATCAAAATCAAAATCAAACACAAATTTTATAATTTGATAATGTTTCACATAAATAAGCTTGGACAACAACTTGTTCGGCTCCACTCGACTCATTTACATCCCTATAAATACCGTATCAACATTGATTGGTGGGTTTTAAAGTTAATCATCGCAATGACCAATGGTGGGTACGTAATCATTATTGATTTTACTCAGCAGACATTTTTTACTCAACCGCCGTGTCCTTTAATTTCAAGAGTCATGTGACTGTGCTCACTTTAATGTCACGAGACATTTTTTACTCAGCCGCCGTGTCATTTAAAGTTGTTTCCTTATCTCGATGAAAGATCTTGAGCAGATCTTGAAATTTTATATCCACGATAAAGGTTAATTAAAGTTGTCAATTGGGTCCATCGTTTCATTGCATTGTTTTTCTCTTTTATCACTATTTTTTTACCTAATAAACTAAATATGCCCTTACAAAGAATTAATTAAAGGTAAAGGTAAAGGTTAATTAAAGTTAACCTTTACCTTTAACTATATAATCACTATTTTTAAGATAAAGGTTAATTAAATTTAGTGAGGATCAAAATCAAACAATCTCTTCCTCCACCAAACCCTACAAAGAATTTTCAGAGTATAAACAGGGGATAATTGTGAGGATCATCTTCCACGAAAAAGGGGAGATATAAAGAGGGGAGACAGGGGATCATCTTGCACGAGTAACAACAGAGTATAAACAGGGGATAGTTCATATAAACAACCATGGAACGAGGTACAATTTCTAATAATGGACTTAGTTTCCTTTGTGAGGATATAATTTTTCATGTTATGAGAAGGTTATCAAGGGATGCATGCATTGTGGAGGCAGCCCGATTGGGTCTTTTATCAAAATATTTTCAACATTGTTGGTATTCCATCCCTACTCTTTTATTCGATATTAACCGTTTTGAACAAAGGGGTTATCATGGTTTAGATTTTATTCATTTTGTTAATCGCACTATACTTGAACATAATGAAAGTGTGGTTGAAACCTTGAGTTTTGAGTTACCAATGGGGGCCGAGGCATTGCATTGGATAAGGCAAGAGTGGGTGGCGTTTGGAATAGATCATTTTGTGCATATACTGAAATTAGTCGGCCGGTTGTCCACTTCACTCCCTAACGGCCTGTTTTTGTCACAAACTCTTGTTCAGTTAAAATTATATCTACCGAACTATATTGTTAGGTGGGAAGATAGATATAATTTACGAAATTTAAAAAGACTCATATTGAAGCACATCGTGCTGTATGATAACACATTTTCTTCCCGCCTTGGAAAATGGTGTCCCGAGTTGAATGATTTGCAGTTATTCAACTGTGATTTTAGAGGACTAACAGAATTTGAGGCATATTTGCCTTCTGTAAAAATATTCAAGATGACATTCAATCGGGGCCAAGGAAATGTGAATATAAAAGTACACTTCCCCAATGCAGATGTCCTTATTATTTTATTGAAACAAGACGAACAGGGTTCGGGGCATTTAAAAGTATTGAGGTCGTTACCTCGTTCTTTACAGTGGATAGTACACCGTCATCGAAACTACATCGGATCAACTTGCTCGACGTACCGACTACTTCGAGAGGTTGTAAAAATGACGAAAGAATTGCTGTCCAGCGAACGAGCACGTGTCCCGGTTGATTTTGTTAGGGTATATCTATCTATCATTGTTTGAATAAGTGCAAATGCTTTTAAGAAGTTGTTTTGATTTTTTTTTTTTGAATTGTTTGTTTAGAGGTTGGCGCATGTGGAGTCTCTACATCACATTATGGCGAGATACTTTTTTGTTAATATGCATCGCCTAGAGATCAGGTGTTCGAAGCTACTTGACAATCTTGCTGTCACATTGGTGCTCATCAGTAAATGTACAAGCTTGAATGAGCTTAAAGTCGATTTGGTGGTAATATTTTAAGTTTTATGGTTTGCCGCTTATTAGTTATTACATGGTTTATTAAGCACGTTCTTTGTTTGGGTTTCTAAAATAAAATTGTAATTGACTTAACATGTGTAGGGTGCACCATGGAAAAACGCGGGCATTAGTGTATCCAACTACGTAAAAGACTGGAAGTTGCACGCAATGGGATTGGAGGCATTGAATGAGGTCACGATCTTCAACTTCTCGGGTTCTGATTGTGAGCTAAGCTACATTCTGTACGTGTTGTCGCAAGCAACTGAGTTGGGTACACTAAATATCTATTGTGTTAATCAATTTTTTGATGATCCAATTGGTGTGTATAAGAGGGCATCAATTAGAGCGTATGAAGCTACCGCGTCAAACAATGTGCAAATTCGTTTTATAAAAGGGGCTTACCCTAGAATAAGAGGAGAATGAAAATTGCACCGAGTCCGAGTGTTTGATGGTGTACACCAGGTGTTTGATTTAGTGACACAATTATGTATATATCTTGAAAGTATTTCAATTTCTCGAAAAAATGAAGGGCAATGTATATATGAAGAGGGCTTTGAAATTTTTGATTTATTGACACAATGTTGTATTTTTGATGAGAATTTACATGTGGATAAAGAGAAGAAAATAGTTAACAGATCAAGGGAAGTAATGAAAACGATTTCGCAGTATTTTTACATGCCAATAATACAATTTGTTTCACTTTCATCTTATATTTGAGACGGAAATAAAAATGATATTAAAGATGAGAATAAAATTAAATAATAAAAACAAAACAAAATGATATATGTATATGTGTAACACAAAACAAAAAAAGAATAAAGTATAAAAAAAACGTGTCTACCATGAATTGAACTCTAGACCTCTCAAAAATTAAAGCAAGGTGGCTTCCATTACACCAAGTTAACTTTATTGTCAAATGTGTTGAAACATTATTTATATTATATATATTCGATTGTATTTGAAATGAAAATAAATATTAAAGTAAAAAAATAAAATGCTCACAACAAGACTCGAACTGTCGACCTTTCCTTTACTCACACGAGCTGCCCACCATTGCACTATGTCAATTTTATAGTCAAATATGCTGAAACATCATTTATATTATATATTGGGAAAGAAAAACAACTAAACCCATTATACGGGAAAAGACTTGAAAAAAATTGAACCCATTTCCAAATTTCAGTCATTTCAGCCCTATCCCATTTCCAAATTTCAGAAATCCCCAAATCCCCATTGTGTGTGAATGAGGCAGCTGTGTGCGTCTTCACGAAAAAAATTCATAACTTATTGTAGAAAGCTCAGATTCATGAATCGTTTTATTTTCATGAAACTAGACACATAGGTCTATCCATGCATATATCCCACATAATTAGGAGAAATCTAGAACAAAGCAGGTTTGTATTCAAAATTAGCTAAAAATCTGTCGGCTGTGCAGACAGCTGTGCGCGTCTTCACGAGAAAATTCATAACTCATTGTCGAAAGTTCGGATTCATGAACCGTTTTATTCCTATGAAACTAGAAACATAGGCCTATCCACTCATATATCCCACATAATCAGGAGAAGATTAGAACAAAGCAGGTTTGTATTCAAAATTAGACAAAAATCTATCGGCTGTACAGGCAGCTGTGCGCGTCTTCACGAGAAAATTCATAACTTATTGTGGAAAGCTCAGATTCATGAATCGTTTTATTTCCATGAAACTAGAGGTCATCTTGCTTTTGTTTTGAGAGGTCAGTTGCTTTTGTTTATTTGTTTATTTATTTTTCTTTATGTAATGAGAGGTCAGCTTGCTTTTGTTTTGCTTTTCATTGTGTTTCTTGAAAGATCATGTGTGTGTGTGTGTAATCATGTGTGTGTCTGCACATATATATATATATATATATATATATATATATATATATTGGTGCATTGCATTGCCCTTTGAGAAACAAGACAAGTGGTGATTATTTATTTATTTTTCTTTATGTAATGAGAGGTCAACTTGATTTTGTTTTGCTTTTCATTGTTTTTCTTTATATAATGACATTTAGATTTGTGCTATTCAAGTTCAGCTAACCTTTTTGGTAATATTAGTGATATTGGCTAAGGAGAACATCATATGAGATTATAGTTGTTAGAATGTCTGAATTGGTTTTAGTATAAAGATTATTAGCATTTTTTGTTAATTTGGTTGATATTTGTCAAAAGATATCAGCTTTATAATGGATTGTAAAGAGTCAAAGAAGATTGCATTGCATAATATATCGTAAAATTACTTATTTTATTTGTAAGAATTCTTCTTCTATCATATTATGTATTTAATTTGATGTAATTTTTTTTAATAGGATGACAAACAGAGGGCGAGGAGCGCAACGAGGGCGAGGACCGTCACGTGGACGAGGGCGCGTTCAGGATGTAGCGCGAGTGCGAGCTACTTTGACAGATATAGGTGAGCCTTCAGAACCAATGACTAATCCCATCGATGGAGAGCCTAGAGATGAGACACAGGTATAATTTTATTTAATTTTATGTGCATAATTGTGGATATGATATTTACATTTTTAATATTATCTTACATTATTATTTCATTATTATGTAGGTTGACGAGACATCGTTGGAGGCAAATTATGATCTCACAGATTCTGCTATGGGTGAAGATGCTTCTTCACATATTCGGCGAAGGGGACCCAACCACGGGACACAAGTACCAGCAAATTCAGACAGTCAGACTAAAATAAATGTGATCGACTCTAAGTAATTTCAAATCCTTTGCTTTCATTATATTACTATTAGATGTATTTATAAAAGTAAATGTTAGAATTTCTTATCTATTATTTTTAATTTACTTTGTCAATTAGATTTATTGAAGGGTTCGTCACTCGAAATATCACAAATGACCTAAAGAGCATTTATACAGAACCATACCCGAGCTGACAAAAGATTCCATCGGCAACTCAAGAGTTGTTGTGGGATAATTTTAAGGTACTTTATTTTCATTAATTGTTAATGTGACTATATTACATTAACTAAATTATGACTTTTAAGTGGTTTTATTCTAAATAACGATATACATAAATGAATTGATTGGATGAATACTATAAAGATTTATTTGAAATAGCCAAAGTTTATATTTAGTGTTATATATGATGACTAATTGTTGAAATATTTCAGATGAGGTATAGGTGGGATAACTTGTCAGATGTAGGTATGCGAAAGGTGTGGAATGAAACTGCAGTTGCTCGATTCAAAGATTTGCTTTACAAAGCGAAGAAAAAAGCAAATGATGATGCGAAGAAAGAGTTAGGCAGAGAACCGAGTACATTAGAATTGATTGGTAGAGGCCCAAAATGGATGGACAAATCAGTATGGAATGAATTGGTGCAAAACCATTGGGCTACTGAGCATTATGAAGAGAATGCAGGGAAGCATACTTGTGGTTCTATCCCTCGTGAAGCGCATCGACAAAAAATGGTATGCTTAGTTTAGAAAATTTTCATCTATATAGTGCAATACTTTTGAACATTGATTTGTGCTTTTGTCATAATTTTAGGAAAACGAATTGAAGCGCCCTTTGGATGATTTCGAGCTATTTGAGCATACCCACAAAAGAAAAAGTACCGGGGATTTTGTCGACGTAAAATAAAAAAAAATCAGTGTGAGTATGTTTTAATCAACTTTCTTTTTGACATTGTTTGAGCATAGGAAAATGTAGGTGATATCATTTCTTTGAGATAAGGTTCCAAGTTCAGTAAATGGAAATTCACTGAGATTTCATCTTTGTGAGATCTTCAATAGTGTACCGAGTATACATAACATTTCATGATAGTCTTTGTTATGTGATTCATATCATGTGCAAAAGGTACATTTTTTTTGGTGATTACTTATTATAATGAAAAGGGTTTTTTGACTTTAATATATATTCGCAAAATGAGCACAACTTTGTTGTCTAAATTGTTAAAAAATAACATAAACAATGAAACTTTTTCAATGAAGTATTTACAAAAAAATGTGACTTTAGTATATGTATTTTGATATTAGATTACCTTTTATTTGATGTTGATTTTGTGTAAGTGTATTGGAATATGTTGATTTGTTCGGTGATTTTATTACTTTTGTGACGTGTTTGTGCAGGAAGAATACAGGGCGAAACGAAATTGCACTGATTCCTCTCCACTTGAGTTTGATCTTCCATTATGGTCTGATTTGAATGGAGGCTCGTCTAAGGGTCGTAAGTATGGAGTTGCGCGTAGTCACATTTCTAGTGGTTACAGTCAGAGCACAATAAACTCAAGAGTTAGGGGAGAGTCTCATGATTAGTTAACAAAAGTAGTAGATGATGTGCGAGCTACTGCTATGAAAATAGAGGAAGACGCTCGCAGGAGAGAGGAAGAGAGAGAGAAAAGGTTGGAACAACTTGAGCAAGTTCAAAAGAGAGAAGAAGAGGCGCAGAAAAAAGCAGAAGCAGCAGATAAAAAGATGCAGGAAGTCGAGGAGATGTTACAAAAAATGATTCAAGAAGCGGGATTGCCAAACCACAAGTATGCCGGTGGATCCGGACATGGGAAGTAAATTGGTTTTGGTGAAAAACATTAGTTCGTATTTTAATTTATTGCTTGGATGATTTAGTGACTCATTTTATTATCTGTCACTTTTGGTTGGGTGTTAGAGTGGATGGATTGAGATAATTGTTAGTTAGATGATGTTTTTTAGAATTATGTTGTGTTACGATGATATTGTGTTAGATATAAATTGTGGTGTTAATGAGTTGTTGTATTTTATGGGACAGATTATGATGTTGTGGTAATTACTTCTTATTGATTTTGTTGGATCATTTGTAATTAACAGGTTTGACGTGAATTTAGCGAATAAAACGTAGCATTTATAATTGAGACGTGCTAATTTTAGAGACCGATTTAGAGACCGAATCAAAGATGAATATTTAGAGACCGATGTAGAGACCGAATCAAAGATGAATATTTAGAGACCGATTTAGAGACCGAACAAAGATGAATATTTAGAGACCGATTTAGAGACCGAATCAAAGATGAATATTTAGAGACCGATTCAAAGATGAATATTTAGAGACCGATTTAGAGACCGAATCAAAGATGAATATTTAGAGACCGATTTTGTGTCGGTTAGCGACGAAATTTGGAGACCGATTGTATTTGAAAAAGTTGTGCAAATAGCGACTGGTTTAGAGACCGAAAATTTCGGTCTCTAAATTTAGAGACCGATTTTTTTCGGTCTCTAATTAGCGTCGAGCCGTTTAGTGTCGGAATTTAGCGACCGAAATTTCGGTCGCTGATATTTCTTAGAGACCGAATTTGGGCTTTCAGAGACCGATTTTTCGGTCTCTGATACCCTGTTTTCTTGTAGTGTTAATCCTTTTCTTTTTTCCATTCAATAATAATCTAGCTTTAAATAATAAATTATAGAATTTCCTATTTCCTTATTCAATTTACAAAAGTAAATTTTTGCAGGCATATCATTATAAATTTGTAAGGTTTTTTAAATACACATGGGGTATAATTGTAACAAATGTCTTATAAAAGAGGGGGTTATGTAATTCCTAAAAAGTCACTACAAGAAAATTGAGTATTGACAATAAAAATATATGACATGGCTTATAACCGTGGTCTATAACGGTTTAAGCTCATGGCTAGATTGGCCGTGGTAGATGTTTCCTATAGTCACACTAAAGTTAGCCATAGTGAAAAAAAATGCTAACTATTTTAAGCACTAACTAGCCATGATGGAAGAAATATTAATCTATCACTTTTTTACCATGGCTAAAAGTCATGGTCTTTACAATGAACAAAACATTGACCATGGCTATAAGTCATGGTAAATGTTTTGGCCATGATTGCAAATACCACGACCAAAGCCGCAGTAAAGCCGTGGTCAATTGATTTTAACTATGACAAATGAACTTTTTACCATGACATATTGACATGGGCAATAATCATTTTTTTTTAGTGAGTGAGGGAGTTTTTTGGTAAAGACACAATATACGAGGGGGTCTTTGTGTAATTAACAGAAAAATTAATCAGATATAATTACTGATTTCAAATCAAGTTTGCATTTATGAACAAACAATTATATATGGAAGTAGATATTTCAATCATTTTTTGTGTAATTTTAACTTAGGGCCTTATAGTCGGATATACTGCAGGCACTTGTCGAAAAAGGAGACCCCACCCACCAAAATTTTGCAATTGTTGAAGTATTAAAACTTTATTTCTTAATTAAAAAAATTACTTTAAAAATATATGCTTATTATTATTTGAAAATTAAATTTGAAATAGAGGATTCAGACTGTATTATAAGCCTATATATAATTAATTGAAATTCTGATGTTATTCCCATGTTTCAACAGAAAAAATGAGAATTATTATTAGCTAGTCACAGCCTCAACTTAATTACATTCAGATTACAACGTGATATAGGTCGATCTTTTTTTTTTTTTTTCGGAAAGCGGGAGAACGAGAGTGACATATAACATTACTTTTACATAAAATAATTGGAATTAGTTAGCTTTGCCGTCAGGCGTGGGGTGACAAACGCAATGAACTTTCGGGATACAAAGTTACCAGCTCATTAATCATATGGAGATGATTAATATAATTCAATTGTTACCAAAGTCAAATAACACTTAAAATACTACATTATATTAAATCATAGTATATATTAAATTTATTGTGCACGTACGTAAGAAAGAGATTAGTAGTAAAATATGCAACAATTAATTAAATCTAATTAATTAGTCAAGAATATATGGTGCACATCAATTGTGAGGCTTTGGAGGATGATGGGTCAAATTTATCTCAAGCATTTAAACCATACCAAGGGCTGTTATTTCATCGTTTGAAATTCTTGTAATCAACAAAAGAGATGAATAAAACAATAAGAATAATCAAAGAAGTCAGAGAGGCAAATTATATACGCTCTTTTTTAATTTTTTGAATGAATAGATTATATAATACATGTTATGAATATTAAATTTGCAATAAATTATAATAATTAACAACTACGATAAAAGTAGAGAAAGGCACACACACGATCGGGGATGATAGAACCCAAGACCTCTAATATTATGGGACATCAGCTTTGTTAATAGAATTAGACTTCATCGACAATTATATACGCCTTGAATATGCCAAAATATTACTCGTTTCACTATAATACAACTATATTACAATTAAAATTTAAGTCGTAATATTTTTTGTATTTGGGCTTATTATATTTCAATTAGATTGGAAAAAACATTATTGAATTACTTTTTATTACAACTTTAAATAATATATAGTCAAGTTGATTGATCAATATTAACACTAATTTGGCTTAATACTTTAGAGTAAAAGACTATAATATCGTTCTCCAATATATGAAAAAGGGTCAAACGAAGTTTATTAATTTGCTAAGCTCGTACCATCTTTCTTAATTATTGTCATTTGTTTTAATAATCTCAAAGCATATTATCTAAAAATAGTAATTTAAATATATGGATTAGAGCTACAAGTTGATGCAGTACATTTGACCTTTGATATTAACATATACCTGATAATACTAGTTTAGCAAATTGCGTTGGAATTGATATGAAATTATATATATTAGATTAATCTTGATAAGGTTAACTGTCATCAGAAACAAATAAAGCAACCAAATACTAGGTGGTCTTTTTTTCTAAAGAAAAATGGGTTTTATATATCATTCAATCGAAAGTTTACAACACCTGTAATAATACAATTCATATCGATTCAAATGATGTATTAAGAACATCTGAAACACCAACTATCATTTTGTACGACTTGGGCAATATTGAGGAGCTGGGTCACACTTTAATTAATAATGAAAAAGATATTTGTTAAAATCAAACAAAATAAATAGATGTTTTTAATGAACCGATTATATAATACATATCATGAATATCAAATCGCAATAATTGACAACCAACTAACGACTATAACAATCACCATCAACTACTGTAAAAGTTGAGAAAAGCCCACACACTTTCTATAGACGTAAAATCCAAGACCTTTGATATTTTGGGATCTCAACTTCGTCAGTAGAGCAGAATTTTTCGGCAATAAAATAAATAGACTTGAACTGTGAGAAATGAAATTTGTGTCAAATATGCTAATTGATGACGTAAGGCTATTGGTTTCGTTTAATTTATTAGTTTTGAATGATAATTGGACTTTGAACAACATATAACAAATAATTAACCAATGCCCCATGCAATTAATCATGAAGTGTACGTGGACAAAACATTCGGAAAAAAAAAAACCTCAAATACTTAATTGAATTAAAATAATGAAAGATTGATTGGTCATGCTATTGTAAGTGAACTGAAAAGGTAATAATGAGAACGCGCGTTAACATTTGATGTTACATTATTGGTCATGCTATTGTAAGATTCAAATTATTTTTTTCGTTATCTTGACCTATAATCTCATTTTCTAATCTGACGATTATTACTCATGAGCCCTAATTTCTTATATTCGACGATTTTGTTGGGTTATGTTCCAACTCGATACGCTAGAGCTTGAATTAATGCATCGAGCTCAATAATAAATATAAGTATATATCAAATCATGTTAAATCTATTTGAAGTTCGACTGAGAGAGAATTCCTTAGTATGATTAAAGAAAAAACATATTATATAAATTGAACCAAATGGCATGAAGTGTAGGTTGATTTGAACAACAATGAATTCATTTGAGAATGAAAATAGGAGTGATTCAAACGAACTTTCACATTAATTTAATAATGCATTCATGACTTCTTTTTCAAATGAAAGATTTATTGAATATGTAAACAAATAACATATATAAATACCTCTGAAGATTCTCGTCTGAATTAGCAGAAAGATTCACAAATATCTTTACAAATCAATAACACTATACGTTTTTTTTTAAAATACATATTAAATTATATTTTATAAAAAGTCTAAAAGGCTTGATTAGTCGAATTTCACAAACAAAATTAATAAAAGTCATTACATATTGTGATATGGGTATTTTACCAAATACCCTTTTATTTACTAAAATACATGCACCCTATTTACCAAAAGAAAAAGAAAAGAAAAGGAAAAAGAAAATACACCCCCAAAATTACATTAGTTAATGTCCCTCGTATTTTACCTTACGTGGTCGTATTTGACTCAAGACCTTACCTCAATTATACAATCTTGTATTCATTGATCGCCACGTGGAGATCGGAATTTATAACTTATGGACATCTCGAAATATTATATCCACCTAAATATATATATTAGATTCCTATCATATATATATATATATATATATAGTATATAACTCATACGAATCACAATTTTACTTTCACAAATGCATGTGAGTTGCATGACAAGTTTACACGTTTCTAATCAAAATTCAATATCAGCCTTGTAATGACAGACGTGTGAAAGTCAGTGTTGAGGAGATCTATGTTTATTGGGAATGAAATCCATTCAACAACAACGTTATCCTTCCAACAAAATATATACGTGGAGCATAAATACCATATTATGGGTGATATTTATTGACTTTCGAAAAGTTTTGAAAAAATCTCTACATATATATGTATAAATCTATAAATGCGCGGTGAAAATCATCTTAAGGTTTCGGGAGCCCTCAAGTATGATATGATGCGACTGAATTTGCACCATAAATTTTTAGAATTTCCTCCATGATTTTGTCTATGTACCTATATCTGCAAAAGAAAATAGAGTGAGAAGGCATGTCAGGGGTTTCTCCGATGTTGGCCCTCCAACGTTGAAGTCAGAAATCCACTAAAGAAATTCATATAATATAACGTTGAAGAGATCCCTCTTCCATATACATATTAGAATAAGTCATATTTATAGTTTTTAATTATAGGGAACAAGAAACCACAAATGTGATAAGTGTGTTGAGCTTGAGCCATATAATAATCCATGTATTCAACTCAGCCCAAACAACATATTTCACCTACATCATGATCCATATATCATTAGTGTTAATCAAGTGTTTGTTAGAGGTATAGAGTTATATTTTCAATTATAGTCCATGAGTCTTACTTTATTTTTATAGTATTTTTTAGCTGATTGTAATAATTGCTAGTTGGTTGTAAATTATTCTATTAATAGTTGTGTGTAATATACCTTTTTTTATATATAAATCAAGAGGAATGGGGATACCCTACATATTTAGCCCGACAAACTCGGGTTGATAGTTATAATCCTGAGTTATAAAGACTCTATCTAGCTCCATAAAGGAAGGGAATGTCACAACTTGTAGCATTTTGAATACGAACTCAAGATCTCTCACATAGAGTGGGAGGTGGATACTAAACCAACAGGTTTTGAGTTGTAATATACCGAAAACCCTAATATGGTCGTGTCCGACTCCTAGGTATACTTTAACACAGGACCTAAGGAAAACTGTGAATATTGTTGTTAAAAATGCACTGAAATTGGGGTAGTACATGGCCCAATTATGTTTCACTCACCCCTGTTAAGTCATGATTTGCTTATCTTCATCACTAGGCCCAATAAACACAAGGATCTTTAACTTTCGTATGTACGGTCCTATACAAGTATTATACAAACTAATCGATGATACACCCGAACCCTATTGATATATGTTATTTTTACACTAGTTTTCCCCCGTTTATCGACTTAGTTTTGATTATTTCCTTGATAATTTGATCACATATGATACTTTGACCCTTGTTTTCTCATATTTTATAGAATAACATAACATTTTGAGGAAAAGAACAAGGATTGAAGGTAAATCATGCATAAAGATACAAACTGTCTGCGCAGTGCTAGAATTTATGGAATAGATTTCTCTACCCATGTCCAAATTACACACTTCTTATACCAATGGAAAGATAAGAGGCAAAGGTACATTTCATATGTTGAAAACAAAGATCAATTATGTAAGGAAGGAGGTGAAAATGTCATCGGAAGAGACGTCTTACGATGGAGTTTTCTCATTCAGTGACTTGTGAGACAATTTTATCCTGTTTAACGTTTGATTTTGGATTTGGTGTCTTTTTGAAAGTTGTAGAGATTTGTTTTAGGATTCTATAGCATCTTGAATCAGTGTATTCCGACATCGGTAGAGAAAGTTATGCGAAGTTTACCAAAACTGGCTGGAGCAGCAGGGGACGAACGCCGTGGCGTTCACATGCAGTAGCCAACGCCGTGGCGTTCAACAAGCGAACGCCGCGGCGTTCGAGGCAGCGGGTTGGTCTATAAATACCCCTTTTAGCCATTTTTTACCCTAACTCACCATAGATAGCAGCAGGCACGCCAAAAGAGAGGGAGAGGGAGCGTGGGAGAGTGATTTTGAAGGTCAAAACGTCTACTTGAAGGCCCGGATTCGTGAGAAGACGGAGAATTCAATGAGGAATCCACATCTCTACAACAATTAGGGAGTTTTTATATTTTTATTTCTTGAATTTGTTCAAACCTCTTATGGCTTGTATGATTTATATTTGCACTTTTGACATGAATTTGAGCTAAACTTGTTTGATTGAGGCCATGGATAGGCCATTTATGTTATTTTGATTGTTGTTTCGCCTTAGCTAAATCAATCTAATAATCCAATAGAACCTAAATCACAATCGAAATGCATAATTGGTTGAACCATGTGCCTTGATCGCTTCTCTCTATTGTTTCCTCCCTTTATTTGATGTGACGTTGCCTTAGTTTATTTTCTAGTTTTTATTAATTAGTTAATCAACCTTTTTATCGACCGATTTAACTTAGAATTGAGTAATATAGTAGTTTTGGTACTTAGATTATAGTTGTCCCTGTGGATACGATAACCCCGGACTTAAACATCCACTTTACTACTTACGCGACCTAGTTCTCTTGCTAGGATTTTGTCGTGTCAACCCTATGCATGTACAAATTAATAAAAAAATAAGAAAACTTTTTTAGTATAAATCAATTTCAAAATTAAACTTTTGAACCAAAATCAAATAAATAAAACATAAAGAAGAGAAATAACAAAGAACAAATGAGAGTTTAGGAAAATAAGAAAAATGAACATGTGTTAAGAGAGAAATTAGGAGACAGAAAATGTGTTAGAGAGAAAGAGAAGTTACTTGAACACTTGTTAAAAAACAGTGATTGTTACACCAAAATTTGACTGTCAAAAGGTAGTTTTTCTAGACCACTTTTGCTTTATTATACAATAGACATTAGATATATAGGGCCGCCCAGTTCAGCTCAGCCTAATTGGTTTATTTTACCTACATCAACCCAAGCAAGCTGGGCTATCTATCTTTGGTTTGGCCCATGAAACATATTTTACCATTATCAATATATATATATATATATATATATATATAGGGTCAAGATCTAATACATACCCTCTTTTAGATAAGATTTAAGACCCAATATATACCATTGGATACATTAAATCCAACAGTCCAAAAAATAAGGAAGAAACAGACAGAAAAAAAAATAGAAAATAGGGATTAGGGGTATAATGGACAAAATAGCAAAATTATACATCACCCATTTACCAAAAATAACGGCAGTCATCTCCTGCAATCTCTCAAAAAACTGATACCCACGAACTCAACCATTTATTATCACAATCTCAGCCCCAAGATTAACGCAATCAATTTATAGAATGGTATTAACCTCAGATTTCGTTCTATTATCACAAAAAAAATTCGAAAACTCTAAAATTTCTGGAAAATCGAGATTGCAAACCCAAAATCTGAAAATATTGAATTTCTGTTGTTCTTCGAACAAATATTGTATAAATATTTGTTTTTTGAGTTACAATGAGTGTTGTTGTTGATTTGCTGTCTAAATAATGTAATTTTGTTTAGTTTATATACATATTTGAGTAATATATATTGTATATTATTACATTAATTTGTTTATTCTAACTGTATAATATACAAAAACGCGATGTATAATGGTTTGTATTGTAATGTATAATGGTTTGTATTGTAATGTATAATGGTTTGTATTGTAGTGTATAATAATGAATCTAATATATAATCTGTTATACCATTCTATATAATTGTGTATAAAATTCACAATGTATAATGGTTTGTATTGTAGTGTATAATAATGAATCTAATCTATAATCTGTTATATATATAGTTGTGTATAAAATTCACAGTGTATAATGGTTTATCTTGTAGTGTATAATGGTTTGTATTGTAATGTATAATGGTTTGTATTGTAGTGTATAATAATGAATCTGATCTATAATTTATTATACCATTCTATATAGTTGTTTATAAAATTCACAGTGTATAATGATTTGAGTTTTTATAAACCAAGAATTTTAAATATGGCAGAAGATGATAGATTATAACGGGGAACGAAAAGCACTCATTCTTTAAAGTTTTGTTATTCTTTTGTATTTGAGAATTAATTCATTAATGGGTTGGTTGTATGGTTAAGTTACAGAATAGTTGTGGACTTAGTGGGCTGTTCACGTGAGAAATTATGGAGTGGAAAATATTAGAAAGTTTGAATTGTGTCGGGTGTAATATATCCGGTAATATAATAGAACCACTTACCACACCTATAATCTAATGGTGAAACACATTATAAATCTAAAGTGGCGCATTGCCCACCCAATATATTATAGAGTTTACTACAAAATATGATACGTGAGTTTTGTCATACAAAAAGTTGGCAGACCAAATTCAAACTTTAGGGGGTTCATGCTTTATAAAAGAGTATAAATAGTTGTGTAAAAATTCACAGTGTATAATGATTTGTATTGTAGTGTATAATATTGTATTGTAGTGTATAATGGTTTGTATTGTAGTGTATATATGAATCTAATATATAATTGTTTATACCATTCTATATAGTTGTTTATAAAATTCACAGTGTATAATGATTTGTTTTGTAGGTATAATGGTTTTGTTATTGTAGTGTATAATGGTCCGTTACAGATAAATAAAGAAGAAACCCATTTGGTTCAAATTCCTCTATCTATTACATTAAATCACTGCTTAATGATGATTTGCAGACTCATATTTGATAACAGAAGAATTCAGAAAAAATTGAATTGAAAACAGAAAAAGATGATGAATAGGGAATCGATTTCAGCATATCTTTCGATCTTTACAGCGCCGATCTCGAATTTTACTGGAAAACAACCGATTTGATGATGAATTGAACGAGTAAAACGATATTTCGAATCAATTTTGCTGAAAAACAACCGATTTGATGATGAATTGAATGGGTAAAAAAATATCTTTTATCAATTTTGCTGATATATGTGATTATGGAAAGAATATAATGAAATCGGTTATGGAGCGTGAAACTGGGGATTGGATTTGATACTGTGTATTAAATTGAATTTGTTAGTTATAATTTAATGACTAAAATGCCCTTTACATAATTAAAACAAATTATTAAATCAGTTAAATGTGTTAAATGTAGACATTGGGATCAAATTGAATTAAAGGTCTAGATTGAGTCTTATATCTTACTTAATGGCAAAGGATGTATTTGATCCATATCCTATATATATATATATATATATATATATATAGGGTCAAGATCTAATACATACCCTCCCTTAGATAAGATATAAGACCCAATATACACCATTGGATCAATTAAATCCAACGGTCCAATTTATTCACTGTACACGCGGGAAACCCAAATATTAAGCTGTCTGCGGGGTATTTTGGTAATTTACACCCATTATACCTCGATTCTCTCCTACATTCTCTCCCCCGTCTCCCCTGAAATCTCTCCGAATTTTAAACCTAATAAACATACAGATTCGTCGAAATCTCTCCCATTTTTAAAACCTGCCAAAATTAAACTCTAATTTTCTATAGCTGGGAACCCTAGTTCTGATACTCTCGCAAACCGATTTCATTTTCATCAAAAAATGAGGACGAAAAATCCATCCAGAATAACAGGTATCGATTATACACACTTTTCATTTCTTCTTCGACCTATGGGTGACAATATTACGTATTTTGTAGATTTTGATGGCTTCTGTACGTATACTCTGTGTATTACAACTATATTGGGAACGCGCAATGTATCTATACGCTGGTTTTATTTGTTTTGATGGCTTATGTACCTATGGGTGTAATATTATGGTTAGGTTATATGCATATTTGAGTAACATATGCTGTATATAATTACGTCATTTTCTTCATTCTAAATGTAAATATATAAAACGTAGATGTATAATGATTTGCATTGTAATGTATAATAATGAATAACACTGTGTATAATATTATACATCATGTTAATTGTACTGTGTATGCACATACTGCATATTTGGGTGTATAATGGTTTGCATTGTAATGTATAATAATGAATAACACTGTGTATAATATTATACATCATATTAATTGTACTGTGTATGCACATACTGCATATTTGGGTGTATAATGGTTTGCATTGTAATGTATAATAATGAATAACACTGTGTATAATATTATACATCATATTAATTGTACTGTGTATGCACATACTGCATATTTGGGTGTATAATGGTTTGCATTGTAATGTATAATAATGAATAACACTGTGTATAATATTATACATCATATTAATTGTACTGTGTATGCACATACTGCATATTTGGGTGTATAATGGTTTGCATTAAAGTGTATAATAATGAATAACACTGTGTATAATATTTGTGTATGTATAATCTGGATTTGTGTAATTTTTTAGTGTATGATGTCTTTGTCTACTCTGTAATGCAGATGCTGAAGCAGATTCATCCTCTACCAATTCAATTGAGAGGTTGCAACTTGTGCCTGCCGATGTTGTTGAGCCTCTTAGTGTTGAACAACCTAGTACTGATGAGGAGTACGTACAGTCAGCAGAAGAATCGTCTGATCAAGACGAAGATACCAAATCAGACCAACAACCTGCTGCTCGGAAAGACGCGCGACACACCGCCCTCCTGTAAAAACAAAAACTAAAAAACAGAAAACCCAGACCGTATCCAAACTGCCACCAAAGGGAAAAGGAAAGTGGTTGAATATACACGAATAAGAGTATCGATGAAGGTCTTGGTGGATACTCTTTCAAAACTGACCGAACCACAACGGGAATGGGTGAGACAATCCGGGTTCGGATCCTTTTTGGATTTCAACATTACAGAGCTGCCTCACCGGCTTGGATATAAAGTTCTAAAATCTTTAAATCCAGCAAATTTCAGGCTTACTCTGCCCGGAGGAAAAATAAATATTACAGAGTATGATGTGGCCGAGGTTTTGGGATTTCCACACGGGAAGCGGCCTATAGACCTCACTGTAAAAAATCAAAAGAGATTAGACACATTCACTGACCAATTTGGCCTTGATAAGTCCAAAAAGTTTAAAGTTTCAGCGTCAATGGTCGTGAAGGCAATTCAATCTGATAAACAACTCACAACTCAATTCAAGCTGAATTTTATGATGATTATGTATAATTGCTTGATAGAGACCCCTGGTACACCATTCGTCAACAAGAAGATACTCAATTTCAAGGGGTCTCTTGATGAGTTGTCAATATACAATTGGCCCGGACTAGTCCTGAATAGTTTGGGAGACACAAAACACGTTTGGGAAGAGGATCCGGCGAAACGCATGTACACTGGACCTCTTCTATTTATGATTGTAAGTTTACAGTGCCTCTTCTGATGTTGATTGTGTTCCAATAATGTGTTTTTGTTGATTTAGTGTATAATGTGTATAATGTGTTAAATGAACTTAACACTGTATTTTACAGTGTATAACTCATACACTGTAATGTGTTATAATTTGCTGTATGAACTTAACACTATATTTTACAGTGTATAACTCATACACTATAATGTGTTATAATGTGCTATATGAACTTAACACTATATTTTACAGTGTATAACTCATACACTATAATGTGTTATAATGTGTGTAATGTGTATAATGTATTTTTGTTGATTTAGTGTATAATGTGTCTAATGTGTTAAATGAACTTAACACTAAATTTTACAGTGTATAACTCATACCCTGTAATGTGTTATAATGTGTTATATGAACACATTATAATGTGTATAATGTGTTATAATGTGTATAATTTACAGTGTATAACTCATACCCTGTAATGTGTTATAATGTGTTATATGAATAGCACTGTATAATAGTATATTATCTAGTGTACAATGGTTTATCATATACTGAATAATGGTTTACATGTTACTGTATACTTATATGATCTCAACTTTTTTCTTTTCCTCCAAATTCAGATATTGTATGCTGACAGAGTCAACTACAAGGGGCATAGGACAGTACCAAGATCAATCCCAACTTGGCTCACTTGGACAGACTCTGCGCTACGAGAAAAGAGTAACATAGAGATTAAACAGGGAGTTTTTGGCCAGGGGATCATATCAAAGGGGCAGTGGGAAATGAAGGCTGACAAAGGGAAGCATGTTGCACAACATATTGAAGCTCCCAAACAACCCACTACCTCTTTAGAAGCTCCCACAGTATCAGATGCATCCATCAAGGACTGGAATACATTTGAAGAGGTATGCATCTTTATGTAATTAGTCAAATTATTATAACTGTATACTTTTCAATCACATGATGTATAATTGTACTTAAATATAGTGTATAATGGTTTGAACACTACTGTATACGCAGGGGATGATTTTCAATTTGGAAAGGGCTGCATTGGACCTGGTGGATAAGCTTATTACGTACAATGGATACATCCAATCATGTGACTCCATTCTTCCATCAAATCCACGGTTGAAGGTGATTGAAAAAAGGGTGTTAGATCATGTTGAAAAACTGTATAGAACAAAACCAGAGACAAGTTCTTATCAACCGGATGCCCCTTCCTCACCTGAACAACATGCAGCCGCCCAATCTGATCCGCCTCTCCAACCCGAACAAACTACACCGGTTAATAGAATAAGTCCACCGGTTTATTCACAGCCCACCTTCAATTTGTTGACACAAACACCGGCAAAACCGCGTCAGGAGGATCCAGTGGGGGAACCAGAGGTAAGAACATATCAACCAGGTGCCCCTTCCTCACCTGAACAACATGCAGCCGCCCCAGCTGATCCGCCTCTCCAACCCGAACAAACTACACCGGTTAAGAGAGTACGTCCACGAGTACAATCACAGCCAACCTTCAACTTGTTGACACAAACACCGGAGAAACCGCGTCAGGATGATCCAGAGGGGGCTGTGTTGTCAATTGCTAGACAATACACCGGTGACACCTCCCACATGTCTGAGCAAGCATCTCCAGATGTGACAACAAGGGACGAAAAATCCATTGTCACAGAACGATTCCCTCATCCAGACGCTACCATTGCCCCGGCTGTTGAGATCATTGGAGAAACAAAGAGACAATTCAGACCAGCTCCAGACTTGTGTTCTCCATATGTTCAACGGGTTGTGAATATAATCTCAAAACAGGGCGCAAATGAAAAAAGGCTATGGGATTGGGTGAATCAAGTTGCCGAAGACGACATGTGAGTACATTTATAATACAATTGTTCTATTTGTATTCCTTTGAATTTTAAATACACACTATGTAATAACCGAATGTACTATGTATAATGGTAATATTGATTAACATGATATTACATCATTATACATTCTGTATAATGAACAATAACTTATTACACTATATATATGATTTTACAGAACTGTTGTTTTCACAAGTGGTGATGTACTTGGCTATATTTGGGATGTAAAGACATTGTCTCAACGGACCGAGCTTTTATCTGGAGTCATAGACCTCTGGTCATACCTGTTGAACAATGGCGAGTCAACAAGAGCACCCGCATCACCGCTTAGATTTTTTTTCCACGTGTCCGACACGGTAGAATATACTTCTTTACTTCTTGTTAATGCATACGATATAATGTTCTGCTCGCTAACTAATTTTTTTTAAAAATTTGATAACAGGTTTTCTTCACGACAAACAAAAGCGCCAAACATGATGATGCACTGCATCAAAAATTCGTGGAAAACATCACAAATCGTCTGAACATGTTTCCAAGAGTGAACATAACCGATGTAACGTTGGTAAGCTAACACCGTTACATTGTTAAAATTATCGAATTTTATGGAGATTCATTAACACCACTTTCATCCCATCGATATATAGGTTGTCTTTCCTATTCTTCACGCTGGACACTACTACGTGATGTGCTTTAATTTGAAGCAGCCAGCTATTGAGATCCTTGACAATAGCAAAACGGATGTGTCGTTCGAAAACAAATACCAACATGTGCCATTCACTTTGGTAACAATCCTTTAAACACTAATGTTTATTTTTTTTATGTCAATATATATGTGTTAAATCTTCATTATCACACAATTAACCCACTTAATAATGATAAGATAATACACTGTTAATAATATTATACTGCTGTATAATGATTGTGTATACAGTGTATAATTATTAATTATACACTGTATATTAAGTCGATAATGTACTGTATAATGATATTAATATATTTATACACTGTGCCTCATAGCTTTTTTGTTTGATTGTTTCAAAACAGAGGGCCATGTTTACCAAATTCCTGAATGATATGAACCATCCAGCTGCACAAGCATTGTCGACGGTAGAAATGGAACGGCTTCCAATGCCATGGCGTACGCACAGAAACAGCTCGGACTGTGGTGTTTTTGTAATGCGTCACATGGAAACTTACTTCGGTGGGGATTAAAGACTTGGGATGCAGAATTGGGTGCAGAAAGCGTAATGATTTACACTTTTTTATTCTACGAACTGAAAGTTTCTGAAAATCTTTATTTTCCTGTCTATCTAACTTTAATATTTATATAATGCAGAAAGGACAAGTTGCAAAACTCACTAGATTGAGAGCACTTTATCTGGAGAAAATCCTCACTTGTGATTTGAACACACTCAAGGACGACATTATCAAACGATCAAGGGATTGGGAACGTGAACAAGCCCAACTGAAAAAGGGGAAGAAACGCTAGATTTAAACAACGTGATACGTTTACAACATTTTTTGTTAGATGTACATGTTATTAGTTTTTGTACAATTTATTAGTTTTTGTACATCACGTTATTAGTTTTAGTTGAACAGTTTAAATATATAAAAAATTTGTTCATTGCTCATAACCTGTTTATATTGTTCTGTCCATTGAGTTTAATTGTTAATGTTATATAAAGCACATAAGTATACATTCTAACAGCCCCAATATATTCACTGTACATAATAAAAAAACTCAATTAAAGTATATAATTAAACAGTATAATTAAAAAAACACTAAAAAATATACAACATACATTATGACATTTTTTAACATACACTTCATTCAATTTCAATAAATGTTTCAGTATACACAGAGATCCTTTGAATCATTATACATTGATTAACATATCATTATACACTATAAAATGATATGTTATACATTGAATGCTACTTAATTATACAGTACTAATTGTAAAAAAAAGAAAACACTTCTATTTTTCTTTTGATGGACATGTTCTTGCATTATGCCCATCAACTTTTCCGCATACAGTGCATTTTCTCCTCTTAGGAACATGCTTTGATATCTCGGCACTGCTCTTAATTCTTTTACCGCACCCTTTAGATCGGCTCATTTGAGGATTTCTGATCCCGAGCTCGTTCTCAATTTGGGGTCCCACTAGTGTCTCGATAACAGCATTCTTATTATTCTTATTGTTATCGTCCGCACCGACACTCAAATGAGACTTCATATCCACCAATTGATTTTTTATGTAGTCGAGTTTTTCTTTGTTAAAACCTGCAAGATTTAAACATGATTGAAAGTCAATCCAAATTTGACTCACATCATTTGTGTTCTTCTCCATCATCGCGCGATAATGTCCGACTTGGTTATTAATTATATCAGAAGCCATAATTTCTGCATTTTTTCTCCATCTATTCAGAACATACTCGGCGGGCAATTTGAGTATTCGGCTTTGGCTGAATGCAAAGAAAATGTGTCTGCACAAAATACCCCGCCTCAAAAACAGTCGGCAAGAACAATCAACCTGATCGTTCGATGCAAAATGTTTCACCTATAACATAAAATACAATGAACAAACTGTAACACACATTGACTGTTTAATAATATACAACATATATAATAATAACATACACTATAAAAAATTGATATACCTCATATAACTTTGATTCGTTGTCGGAGTCAAATACGACAAATGATTTCACACCATCAACAACATTTAGACTTTGAAGTATCACTTGATACGCAGACTTTTTGATCTCCGCTTGTACGTCATAGAAAACAGCGCGTGTATATACCTCTGAAGCATCCTCCTCTATCGGCAGAGGGGTTTCTAATGATGGTTTAGAGACCAAAGACTCGTGATTTAATCTTGCATTCGTATTCCTTTGCCTGTCCATAGCACTTTCAAATCTACTATAGAACTCAATGATTGTGTCACCCTTTACATAGAATTGATTAAAGAATGAATTAATCGACTCTGAAATCGATGTAGTCCTCAGTAACCCACCCATCGAAACATCTCGATAAAATGCGGATACCCACGAATGTCTGTTGTCGTAAATTTCAGAAAGCCATTCAATATGGCTTAGCCCATACTTTGAAATAAGAGCATTCCAACCATCTTCAAACTCACGTGGCGTGATTTCGTCATTATACACAAAATTATTCACCTTTCTCACTACTTCAGCATATTTACCTGTATGTGGTGAAATCTGGAGAAAAAATAATCAAATGCAAAACATATTATACAGCATAATATATTGTACTATACACTACATAAAGGTATCATTATACACTCTATATCGAACACATTATACATTATAAAATTAAATCTTATTAAAATGCACTGTACACTAAATACCATATCATACTACAGTATGTCAAATGCTATTGTAACACATTAATATAATATGGATTCAAAAAAGCAGTAAAGACACAAACCTTAGTTGGGAACTTCTTCATGATATGCCACGCGCAAAGACGATGCCTAGCATTTTTAAAAACACTAGGAATAGCCTGTTTCATAGCAGGACATTGATCAGATACAATATAGATTGGTTCCCGTCCCATTGCACGTGTAAAAGCTTCAAAAACCCAGGTGTACGACTCAATGTCTTCTTTTGCGATTAGAGAAGCACCAAATGTGACTATTCTCTTGTGGTTATCTAATCCAGAAAAAGGAACAAATTTCATTTGATACCTGAAAAGGAATTACACCCACAATTAATGAATCATTATACATTTATTAACAGGGTAATAAAATATACATTAACTAATGATTCATTTTACATTTATTGAATGAGTAATATACATTAACTGATAGTGTGTTATACAGCATATGTTCACTACATATTAAAAAAAAATGTATTATGCATTCAAACAAGAGTGCTTACTTATTGGATCGAAATGTTGCATCGACCGAGCAAACATCACCAAATAGTTCAAAATTCCTTACTGCAATCGGATCAGCCCAAAACAACTTACTCATACAACCGTCATCATCTGTGGCATAATCAAAAAAAAAATCCTTCACACGCTTTTTTCAAATTCATAAATTTCCTAACAATCATCTCCCCATCGTTCTCACCGACGTATTGCTTCACATCCCTTTTTGCGTTTTTGAAGTCTGTAGAAGTTGACCCAACATTATTAAACCCACCTGCAATCTCCTTCAGGAATGAATGTGATTTGACGGCGCCAACATTCACCTTTGATGCGTTTAAGCAAAACATAATCTGGGATGGATCAATGTTCCGATTAACTTTCAGAAACTGTTTTCCCTCGTCGGTCGCCAACTCGTGATTGTGCCGCTCAACAAATTTCTTTATAACATATCCCTGGGAAGCACTAAACCTCACTACAATCTTGGCGTTACAATCACATCGACCAATCATACACTTCTTCTTCCAACCAACATCATCGCATTTTGTGTAAACACCGGAACGACTACATACATAATGTTTAGATATAACCGTACCATCCTTATGAGTTTTTTGGGAACACTTGCGTACATCAAAACCACATAACCGAGCATAGCTTTTGTAAAACTCAAATGCAAACTTCAAGCTTTCAAATACCTTACCAATGCAAGGTTTAAACTCAGTAGCACACACTGGTTCCCAATATTTTGAACCGCCCGGAGATGATATAGAATTAGACGAAGAAGAAGATCCGACACAGTGATTCTCAACATCATTATTGCTATACACTACTGATCCTGTTTAATAATAATCAAACATCAAAAAACTGTGATTATTTAGCCTATCCCAAACATACGATGTGTTTATAATATACTGTATAACATCACTATATGTAATGTATAATAGTGTATAATACAGTGTATAATGCCATATAAGGTAATGTATAATGTATTCAACTTACTGCTTCAAATGTATACAATAAATATACATTTGAATCCGTAATATTATCCATCTCTGCCATAAAAAACGAAATCAATAATCCACGACGCTCACGAATGAACTGATATTGTTGATTAATTGCTTATGATTGACTGATCTTACCCAGACAATTGCGATGAGATTCCATGTGAATACTGTGATTGCTGATGTGTTTATAATATACGATGTGTTTATAATATACTGTATAACATCAATATATGTAATGTATAATAGTGTATAATACAGTGTATAATTCCATGTAAGATAATGTATAATGTATTCAACTTACTGCTTCAAATGTATACAATAAATATACATTTGAATCCATAATATTATCCATCTCTGCCATAAAAAACGAAATCAATAATCCACGACGCTCACGAATGAACTGATATTGTTGATTAATTGCTTATGATTGACTGATCTTACCCAGACAATTGCGATGAGTTTCCATGTGAATACTGTGATTGCTGATGATGAATTGATCTTACCCAATCAATTGCGATGAAAAAGACGAATATGATGAAGCGATCTTGCCGATTACTTCGATTGATGATGAATACTGTATAATATTTGCTGATTAATTCGATAGGATTGATGATGAACTGATCTCGATGATGGACTGATGAAGAATGGATTCTGGTGATTAATATTGATTTTAATCAAGCTGAAATATATGGTAAATTCTGTTTTTACGCATTAATGGGGATTTGATTTGATCATGCATTAAATTTGCATGAGTTTGTTGGGTTTTATTGACAAAATTGCCCTCCCAGCATTAAAAATATTTAAATAATCCGAAATAATGATATATTTTCACACCTTTGGATCAAATTGAATCAAAGGCCTAGATTGGGTCTTAGGTCTTAGCTAATGACAAGGTATGTATTTGATCCATATATATATATATATATATATATGTTTATAATGTTTGATCCAGTGGAGACATATAGAGTGTTTGACTAAGGTTATTTAAAACATCTTGCAAGCTCTTATATTATCTTATAAAATATTTTTGAAGCTTAACTATAAGATACTAAATCTTATTTAAAAAATTAAGGCTTTAAGTGTTTTTGGATAATATAAGATTATAAAATCTTATAAGGTGCAAAATTGTCAATTATGTAAATTAGATGAAAGAGCTGAAGAGTTTTATTAAGATCTTATCTTTTAATATTTCTCACTTACTTTTAAATAGCTTATAAGTCTTTAACATTTTATTTTGGAAGTTGCATATAAGCTCCTCTCTAAAAATTTATCCAAACAACTGATGGAGATTATAAGTTCTTAAATATTTTATAAGATATTTTTAGGCTTGTAAGCTCACCCAAACACCCTCTAATGAGGCAGTGACCGAATCGGGCTATCGTGACCTAATTGGGCTATATGACCCAACAAGATCTGATGAAAGGAATATTAAGTGGCGGTTAGGTTCCTTTTCTTCAGGTAACAATTAGTCCATTATGAGTTTCAATATTTGATATAACCTTTTAATAAAGAAAACAATGTAATAAAATTTGGATAAGGTGAATTAAGTCTGCACCCTGTGAGGTAATTTTACATAATTATACCCATATTATTTGGAGCATATTTAATGTAATAAATATCTCTTTTCATATTAGTAATCGTAGGATTTTTATTGAGATAATAATAAAAAATTGTGGTGGTATTCCTAAAACACTAACACAATAAGATTTGGATAAGTAAAATATGCCTTGAACTACTTGGTAGCCTTATTTTCGAAAGGCAAACGAATAATGGAGAACGCATAAAATTACTTATATCTAGACTTGTTTTTCTCTTTTTTTCTCTATATATATATATATATATATATATATATATTGTGTTCCAAGAATCAAGTTTCTCAGCCTCCCCTACGGGCTATGGCGGCCTTGTCGTTGGTCAAATGTTGTAGTAGAGTTATTGGGATCATATTGCAATACACGAGCTTCATTATATATTTTAAGTCGTTATGGTGATAAATACCTCATAATTTAAGGAAAGTTCTTATCCAAAAGGGCCATATGCAGCAACTCACAATATAAGCATCATATTGGTTACTCCCTCGAATTGTATTCAATATATCACAATTAGTTTAAGTTAGGGCAAACTGTGTACCAAGTAAAATTTCTCTACTATTTATATTCAAAGCAAAATAGTCAAACCGGTCTTATAACTTAGTTCTAGTTCCATTTTAGTCATGTTTAAACTTAATTAGCCAATTTGGCTATAGTTTTCTAATTGTTGTTAATTATCTAATTCTTCTACTAAATTTGAATTCTAACGCAATAAACGATATTCATTCAAAAATTGACATCCAAGAAGAGGATATATATATATATATATATAAACAATATTTTGTATATTTGAGTGAACAATATATTTGAGCAAGTGATTTTCTCAAAATTTGAACCCTAACTATTTCCGGCCAATTTCGTCGCAAATTGTCCACCCAAATATGCTATGCATTGAATGCATTTTCACATATTCTTTTCACAAATGTAGTTTCCGTCCAAATGGCATCACTTGCTTAGAGTTCAAATTTTACGGAGTAGTTAAATGAAATTGGCAACAATTACACAACCATGAAACCAATTTGACTGATGAGTATGAATGCGACCAAATAAAACAGGACTAATTAAAATAGTGTAAAATGCATATTCCCCAATATATTAGGGCTTTGTATTTTGCCCCCTAATCTAAAATATCAAGAATATTCCACCGGAAATGAAATCAGGAGTATTATGCTACAAAAATCAAAAGTGGGAGTGTCGCGTTCAAAATGTTTTAGAATAAAGAGCACAGTGCTCCGAGAATTATAAATTTGGGAATCTGCGTTTCACCCATCAAAATAAGTTAGCACCAATTTAGTATTTTGCATATGTTTAACCAAGTTGATTTCCTTTGACTTTCAGCCCTATATTGAAGGTCAGAGTTATACATTAGTGGACATTTTCATCAATTCAACAAGTTGAAATTATGACCAAAAGAAGTAGAAGAAAAAGAGTTTTTCTTTATAAATTGGCTGTATTTTGAGCACTTTTATTTGCATATCTTCCTTCTAACACTAATTAAGCACACAATCAAAGCACCAATTTCCAAATCTTCCTTGATACAAATGGCCCAGAAAACTCTCCTGATTTTTCTGTTTGTTGCTATAATGGCAACCTCCACTGCAGAGGCACAAAGTCGTCAAATTGGTATAGTGCATGTCAATGGGACTTTGTACTGCAGTCCCAATGGCAGTTCTGGTGCCAATGGCAATATAACTCCAGTTTTTCCTAGTAAGACTTCACACAATTCAAACATTCAGAACATATATATAATACACACACACACTCACACACATACACACACGTCTCAGACCTCATACGAAGTCACTTTTCGGAGTTCTCATAATTTAGAATTTTGGGATAATCACAATTATTCGACTTATATTATATGTGTAGAATCTGTTCTCATAATTTCGCATTTCGGGATAATCACAATAATTCGACTCATACTTGCAGAATCCACTCTACAAACACTACAAGAAAAATAAGACTAGTGACAAAATGTCAAGTGACAATGTTCAAGTTGTCACTAATTATTAACTTTTAATGACAAAACTTTTTATTTTCACAAAAATAAGTTTTACATGTTTGATGGTTTCAAGATTATATAGAAGTTGTCACTTTTGATAATTAGTTACAAGGAAATTGTTGTCACTATTGAAAATTAGTGAAAAACCCTTAGCGACAATAATTATAATTGTCATTATATATGTCACTAATTGTCAACAATGATAATTTTAGAGAAACTCTTATCACAAAAACTTCTTACAGTGACAAAGCTAAAATTATTGTCACTCATTAAATATATCTAGTTACATTTTAACCATTGTCACTTCAATTTTTTTCACTAATATTATTTTTTATTAGAGTGAATAATGAGATTATATCAGACTCATAGTCCCGACATCTCCTAAAATTCCATCTTTAGATGAGTTCCATGTAGGTCCCATAAGAATATAGTTCAATGTGATCGTCCCAATACCTTAGGCCGCATTCTAAGAGTGATTCTGTAGTTCACACTGTTGGGAAATATACATATAGCCCGACTAAGCACAGTTTATTAATCCTACGGGCTTATCACGTATCATAGGCTTGCGCATCTCTACACTAGTTATTTGAAACTTGAATAAAGAAGATCTTACCTTATTCGATTTTTCACAAAAATCAAAGAATTTCTTCTTCCTTAACGTAAGCTCCCTAGCTTGCTTCTCGTTCTTTGAATCAACTCCTTCGTTTTTCCCTTTGATGAAGATTTCGAATTCCTCTACCAAAAACGTCTTTGATCGGATTCTTGATTCACTTCAGAGACCCAAGTGTTTCTCCTCTAAAGTTGATCCACACCCCAGATACCACTCGTTTATAATCTTTAGCTAGGTTGATCTATAAACGTTTATTTTTACTCTAAGGAATAGTGTATGTGATTAAGGTGAAAGCAAAAAATTACTTCTCTAAGTATTTTGGAAGAATTCTTGAATTCAAGATCTTGATGAATAATCAAGAACTCAAGAACACTATATGAGAGAGAGAAAAAGAGAAACAATTTTTCTATGCAAGAGGAACAAAAATCTTGGCTTCAAAAGTCATCTTCATATTTTCGTTCCATACTAGTCATATATATAAGACTAAGTTCTTGCAATTCTTTCCCATGTAGAACTCTTCTACATTAAACCTTTTCCATGTAGAAATAGAAGACTAATTAATTTCTAAATAGAACTCTTCTATTTTAATTAGTTTCCTTTCTCTCCAAAAAATCTTATTTCCTTCTAGAAGAAAATTAATTAAACTCTTTAATTATTTTCCCCCACCAAATTTTCGACCAAGACTTAATAAAATAGTCTTTTAATAATTAATCCACCATACTAGATTAATTAAAAGTCACTTCCAATTAAATTAAATGCTTTTTAGACTTAAGCTTAATTAAATTGATCTTATCAACTTAATTAATTTATTTCTCCAACACTTGAATAAATAAAAGTCTTAATTAATTAATATATTAACTCAACTACTTTGAATTAAATTTCCTTAATTAAGAAATGAATTTGTCCGAGTATTGTGTGTGACCCTTTAGGTTCACCAACATACTAGTAATGGGTTCATAACCTTTATGATTTAATTTGGACAATTAAATTATCTCGATTAATTAAACACTTTTAATTAACCATCTTATTATTTAATCTCCATTAAATATAAGATACCCATAAATCAAAGAAAAATTTCTAGTTACTTATCTTGAAGACCTAGATGTAGGCGATTCAAAGTGAACCTTTCCAATTGCGCATTCCATGCAAGTGAGATTCTTCCATCAACAAATTTCCCAATTGAATTAAGGATCGAGGAATCTTATTGGTCGAGATCCTTTTTAAATTCAATCTTAATAATTCAAATGTGTTTGACTAGTGATTAATTAATTCAAGAAACTCATTTCTTAATTAATTACTTACTTGCCTTGGCCAAGGACTAACTCAGTCAAATCACTTAGAATTATATAGGAAATTCACTTGTTCATCTAGACAAGTGATGGATTCTTTGTTGTCAACACCAACCTCCATATACGAGTCACTACACCCAATCACCAGTCCATATGTGTCCTTGTAAAAGAACTGGCACAGGAGTCAAAGTGCAGTGAGTCAATATACAAGATTACTGTGATGACTCAAGTCAAAGAATTAATCTTGCACTATCGTGATTAAGAAACCCCTAATTCGACATATATAGAAATAATTCCAATTTAGGAAGTTTCAGTCAGGGTAATCAGTGAACTTGTTCTCAACAAGCACCCGCGTATGTGCATTTGTGTCAACTACACTGATGTCTATAAAACGAGACATTCTCTAATTAAGAGTGTGCATCATAGGCACAAGTCTATCCGAATTATCAATGTCCCATCTTGATAATTCTATGACTTGGATGGTATTTAGAAATCACAGCCTTAGAGACTTGTTTTATGATATCCATACAATGAGATATCAAGTCCCATAACTATATGTGAATTCTAGGGACTTCATCATACAGTTATATAACAATATAAACATAACATGAAGAAATGCCTTTTATTAATACAATGTAAAACGAAATTGTTTATTACAAGAATAGATAAAGAAAGCCTATCTAGGATTGGCTCGCAGGGCACTATTCTAACACACACAACAAACCTATTTCTAGTGTATCTTTCATCATACCATTTTCTTTTCTTAACTTAAATCCCACACGCTATTTATAATAGTGTAGGCTACATAGACATCCCTTTTTGAGAGTCTAATTACAAAAAATATCCCCAAATTTGAAAAATTATTATATTTTCTCGGTAAGTGAAAACATATTATGATTCCGCTATATCTGTACGTAGATTACAGTTTCACGTTTGTTTTTGAGTTGTGAGGATCTGGCAAAGTGTCTTGGTAATTTACTAAATTTCAATGAATTCATATATAATAGTTACCCAATACCTGAAAGACTCTGTATGTGATTATCGCTTTATAATGGGAAAATGAGGTAAATAGGCTTACTTTGCAAAAAGTCCTCACCACATAAGCTCCATTTCAAATATAGGCCTCCCTCATAGGCTTGTCCAAAGTTTTGGCATGTGATATACCTATTTTACCCTTACAATTATTTATACTAATAATAATAATAAAAAAATCAATATTTACTTAATACCTAAAATATCCTTGATACCCCAATCTTTGACTGTATCGATCTTCTCTTCCCCTGAATCCATTTTCAGCGTTCTATCTCCATTATCCATTTTCAGCGTTCTATCTCCATTTTGGGCCCTTCGGTGTATCTCCATTTCGGGCCCTTTCATCTCCAATTCGGGCCCTCCCAATGGGCATAGAGGTAAGGGAAACAATTATAATTTGTTGATGAAAAATTTGATTATTTGAATTTGTTAGTTGAGTAAAAGTTTGATTGAATGAATTTGTTGGAGATTTTGATGGATTATGTAGACAAGGTGTTTGATAAAAAAACTTGATAGAGTTTTTCTCATTAGCTTGCATTGAATAGTGTGTTTTTAGGTGTTTAGAATGTGATTTTGTGATTGTAGCATTAAATGAATTGTTATATGTGTGTTGGAAGTTTGATTGTTTAGACAAGGTGTTTGATAAAAAACTTGATAGAGTTTTTCTCATTAGCTTGCATTGAATAGTGTGTTTTTAGGCGTTTAGAATGTGATTTTGTGATTGTAGCATTAAATGAATTGTTATATGTGTGTTGGAAGTTTGATTGTTTGAATTTGTTGGAGATAGAGATGAATTATGTAGACAAGGTGTTCGACGAAATGCTTGATAGAGACTCTTTCATTAATTTGCGTTGAAAATGGTGTTTTTAGGCTATATTTGATCAATGCAAAACTTTTGTATTTTGTAATAATAACTGTAATAAATTTTTGTAAGAATATTTGCTCATTCATTACTAATTGTATTTTGTAATAATTATGTTTGTTTATCTTTTTTTTTCTAGGAAAATGTCGGAGTTTTTGATATACTATTTATACGATGGTGAGTGGAATATGAAAGTGGGAGACTGTGGAGCACGACAATGTGAATGGTTGTCAAGGAATAAATATAAAATGCTGAGTTTTCTGCTAACTGGAGTTAATCCACAGTCGATTACACGGCTGCAATTTTTCCAAGTCATGTTTGAATTTGCTCCTTTTGAATGGAAGAATTATGAAGTTGTAGTAAGTTACATTCCATCCTCTTGTAACGTTGGTAATTCGGTATACATCGAGACCGATATTGACGTGAAGCATATTTGGGGACTCATGTCCAGTGACGAAAAGGCGAAGCATTCTGCATGTGGAGCTTTTAATGAAAGATGTTGAAGAAAAAAAATCAAGTTTGAAAATGAGATTCAGATGGGAATGAGAAATATTATTTTGAAAAGGAGTTAGTGAATGATTATATATCTGCCCCTGGTCGGCCTGGTGTTGTTTTAAGCAAGCCCACCTCCCCGCCCGTATCGAAAGCCTCTGCACCCACTCCTTTTAAACCCAATCCACCATCGAGTCCTCATTATAATGTGGACAATGAGAACTCAATGCCTGATGCAACCAGTCCTTATAAATCCTACTCCAATCCACTTTCTAGTCCTTCTCCCTGTGTGGAAAATGTGAATGCAAAGCCCGATGCAAGCCAATTTTGAAAAAGTGAAGTCAAGGCGTGATGCAGCCGCTTCTTTTATTTCCACCCAATGTTCGTACAAAGTTCACTCTGATCCCATCCACCGGTCAGATTTCATAGATGAAGCTAGTGACCAAAAGAGTATTGGAACCTTCAGCTTTGATGATGGTCTAGATCTTGTGATTGGTCAGGAATTCACCAGCAAGGAAGAGGTGAAAGACTTGGTTAACAATTCAGCGCTTAAGTTATGTTTCAATGTTGTAGTAGCTAAGCGAATAAAAAAGCCTTGGCATATAAATGTAAAGTCCCTGATTGCAAGTGGAGTATTCGTGCGGCAATTACTGGAAGGTCCCCGTTTTTCTCATTGCGAACTCATAATAACATCCATACATGCCGCCCTACATTGTTAAAGCGCCGTGAAAGGTGCTCTTCAGGAGCGGTTGCTGGATTTTTGTTAAATACTTTCCCATGTCAGTTAAGCGCCCCACCTCCAAAGGTAATAGGGGAAATGATGAATAAGGGTGGCATTGACGTTTCTTACTACAAAGCTAGGCGTGGTAGAAACATTGCTAGAGATTCTATTAGGGGTGATCCTGGGCTTAGTTATGAGATGCTTCCTAGATATTTGTATATGTTGGAGAAAGTGAATGAGGGCACGGTTACTCATTTGCGTAAGGATGCGAATAACATTTTTCAGTCGTTGTTCTTTGCGTTGGGAGCCTGCATTGAAGGTTTTGCATCCATGAGGAAAGTTCTTGTTATTGACGGCACACATTTGAAGACCAAGTATAATGGAGTATTACTTGTTTGTACTGCGGAAGATGGCAACAAACATCAGTATCCACTTGCGTTTGGCGTGGTAAGTAAAGAATGCGATGAAACTTGGATTTGGTTCTTGGAGAAACTTCGGGATGTCATACCCGATTCTGACGATTTGGTCATCATTTTGATAGGCATGCATCTATTAAAAATGCCGTTCAGAAAGTTTACCCAAGGTCTTCCCATGGATACTGTACCTATCATATATCCCAAAATCTTAAGAACTATGTTTCTACCGGTAGGGGCCTTAAGCAAAAGAAGCAGGCAAAGGATCACATTGTGACGAAGTTTATGTTTGCGCTGAATCATATACTGAGCCCGAATTTGAAAGACTCTTTAGTGACCTCGAAACAAGACAGCCGGTTTCAAATCTTAAGTACCATGAGTATCTTAAAGACACACTTGCTGTGAAAGATCATTGGGCTCGTTGTTACTCTAATGGTGCATGATACATATTATGACAACGAACGGAGTGGAGTCTATTAATGCTGTGTTGACTACTGCGAGGTCTATCCTTTGATTTTTTGTTGGATGAAATTGTGAAGTTAATAATACGTGGTTCAACAAGCATCGTAACGAAGCTGCAGCCGGGTCCTTGTCACAAAAATCTCACTCGGAAGTCGAGAGAACGAGCATGCAAGAAGAAGAAGAAACAATCCACTTTCTTTAAAACGCACGTCTTGAATAAGTGCACAGGGAGAGTACATTGTTGAGTGTGGCAGCGAAACTTTCTTTGTTGACTTGCAAGCAAAAAAATGTACTTGCGGGTTTTTGACATTGACCATATCCCGTGCGCGCACGCCATTTCGGCATATAATGGTTTAGGGTATGATGATGGCCTTCTCAATTTAATCTCTAAATATTATTTGAAACAAACATGGGCTTTGGCTTATGTTAGAACAATAACCCCGTCCCTAGTGAGCCGTCTGAGTGGATCATCCCCGCTGAAATAGAGGGAAATGTTGTTGAAGCTCCTTCTTGCGTAGAAAATGTGGAGCGATTCGAAAACTACGATATCAATCTGGTGGAGAAAAAGGAAAAAGCCACAAAAACGTGTGAAAGATCCCTCAACCTTCTAAACAATTTGTTTGTATTGTGTATTTGTATTTTTATTTGATGATTCTTTCACTAGAGACTTAGTAGCTCAACATTGTAATATAATATATACATTTGAAGTTACAATTGGTTTTAATTGAGATTTGTTTCCCCAATATATATATATATATATAATATGTCATGTGGCACTTAACTACAAGATATTGCTACATATGTAATTTTAACAATTTGAATTTATAGATGTGATAAACTATAACTACAAGTAATGTTTAAAGGTAAAACTCGAATCAGACGTAGTTCGTTATGATTGATAATAATAATATATTCATTTTCCGTCTACAAAATATATATTTTGTATTGAAACCCTAACCCTAAACACTAAACCCTAAACCTTGAACTATAAAATCTTAAGAATATATATGGTAAGGGCTATGAGAAAGAATAAATATTGTGTAATAGTGAAAGTGATGGAAAACAAAAAATTGGTTTAAAAAATATTAAAAAAATTGTCCGGCACAATGGTGGCGAATTTTCGGCACCAGGGTGCCGAGAATGCTGCCTTAGGCAGAGTACTCGGCACCAGGGTGCCGAAAATTCGCCACCATTGTGCCGAGTAGGCTTCCTTAGGCAGAGCACTCGGCACCACGGTGCGAGTACTTGCCTTAGGCAGACTAGTCGGCACCATTGTGCCGACGAAATTTGGGCCAAATTTCAATTTGGCTCCCCAAATTTCATTTCCGCCCAATTGAATTCGAATTTTTTCAGCCTTTTTATTTGTCATCCACTTTTTTTCCCCTTATTTCCTCATTGCAAAAAACTTTCCAAGCTTTCAAATCTTTCACATAAAATCGGTCTCATCATTGCACCGTAGACGTCCATCCCGCCCCCATCCCGTCAATCGTTGAGTAAGTGATCTAAATCTTATATAGTCATGATATTTTTTGTCTGTTATTCCCTTAGCGGGTTCGATCCTTTTTCAATTGAGTGTATAATGTTGAAATTTGAATGATTTTGAGCTCATAGAAGTTCATTTTTTGGAGTAGCTTGAAAGTTTGGTTTTAGTTTGATCAAACCTTGCACCTCTAATGTGGTGTGGTGTAATACACGCGGCCTAATGTGTTTAGGCTGAAAATATTTATATATGTTTTCATTAATTGCTTGTACAAACTAGTTTAGACACCAAATCCGTCATTGCAATAACTCTTGGTTCTCTAATCTTTCTTATGTTT
>WHWC01000310.1:0-40329 GCA_019426215.1 Buddleja alternifolia
TTAAGCCCAATTTTGGTTGATGGATCAAGAGGTTCTTTGTGAAATTAATTTTGTCCAAAAAATTAATTATCTTGCAAGCCCAGGCCCAGGCCCAAGTCCGGTCCGGGTGGGAGGGCGGACGAAAGGCTGCGGCGGGGTGTGCGCGCGGGTGTGTGGCGAACAGGACCATGGCTAGGTCCTTACCCCTCACAAAGCCCACAAAAATCTTATGACCCAAAGGGCCAACCCTTTGTCTTAAGGCAATAGTTTATAAACCATTCAAAACTTTAACCCAGATCCAATGTGGAATAACCCACTTCAAACACCTAACTTTAGCACTTAGTTTCTCATTCATTTTTAATCCGATTTGAGAAATTTGAAACACTAAACTCATCTACTCGTAACGTAGATTAATATTATCCAATAATATTTTAAATCCCGGATACTTATGGTGTTTGAATTTCTTATGCAAAAGTCATGTCCAACACACTTTTCATAAACACAAATATCCAACAATCCCCCACACTAATGAAATTAATTCAATACATGATCTCCAGAGTTCAGACGAAAATTTATCACGTCAGAAGAGGTAACTTTTGGCTTTGAACCTTTCTTAGTGAGATATCATCGGATTTACCAGGCTCCCCAATGAAAATGATGTCTTGAACTGGTCAGCCGATCGTGTAAAACCAGACAATGATATTTACATGATAAACTCTCAGTAGATTCAGTTCTCACTTTTGGGTCCATTTTGGCTGTGGCACCCCTTCTTGGATTCATAAGTGTTACATTTACTCAATGTTGAGGCGGCCTACACTTCACACTTACATAAGTGTCATTTTGGCCGTGGAACGGGCTATGTAAGTTTGCTTAGAAAATTTCCACAACACTGTTCATCCACACACGGTAAATACATACCCACTTGTGGACTTAGAGTCGTTCGTGTCTGATATCCAATTAGCATCGATGTATCCCTCTATTACAGCTGGATATCTTGAGTAGTGTAATCCATATTCTTTAGTATAGTTTAAATACTTAAGAACTCTAGTTAAAGCATTCCAATGCTCCACACTAGGATTACTTGTAAACCTACTCCACTTGCTCATAGAATAAGCTAGATCAGGGCGAGTAAAGTTCATGATATACATCAGACTCCCAATGACCCTAACATATTCTAACTGTGATACGGGTTCCCCATGGTTCTTGCGTAGATGAACACTCAAGTCCACTGGCTTCTTGACTGGTGCATTATCGCTCGGAAGGAACTTTTCCAAAACTGTCTCATTGTAATGAGATTGCGATAAGACTAATCCTTTAGAAGTCCTCAGGATTTTAATCCCTAAGATGATGTCTGCAAGTCCCATATCCTTCATGTCAAAGTTCTTCTTTAACATTTCTTTAGTTTTCATTATAAGTTCATGATTACTGCCCATTATCAACATGTCATCTACGTATAGACACACTATGACGTATGCATTATGTGTTTGTCTACCATACACGCATTTATCACACTCGTTGATCTTGAAAACATTTGATAACATCGTGCTATCAAATTTTTCATGTCACTGCTTTGGCGCTTGTTTAAGTCCGTATAGCGATTTTACAAGTTTACATACTTTCTTCTCCTTTCCCAGAGCAACATACCCCTTGGATTGTTTCCTGTATATTTCTTCATCTAATTCTCTATTCAGAAACGCAGTCTTAACATCCATTTGATGTATCTCAAGGTTATACAATGCGGCAATAGCGATGAATAACCTTATGGATGTTATTCTAGTTACCAGAGAATAAGTATCGAAGAAATCAAGACCTTCCGTTTGTTGGTATCCTTTGACCACCAAACGGTCCTTATACTTATTAATAGCTCCATCAGTCTTATACTTTCTTTTCAGAATCCATTTACAACCTAAAGGCTTACTTCCCTTTGGAAGATCAACCAACTCCCAGGTATGGTTGTGCAAAATAGGCTCAATTTCACTATTGATAGCCTCTTTCCAGAATTGATCATCTGGACAGTACATAACTTTCTTAATCTTTCTTGGCTCCCCTACTAATGAATATGATACAAAATCGGGACTAAATGATTTTGGAACTTTTGCCCTTTTGCTACGACGTGGTTCTTCATCCCCGGGATTAGAACTACTCGTAGACTCATCAAATGTTCTTTTACGTGGAACTTGCTCATTTCTTTCCTTATTTGGAAAGACATCCTGGAAAATATAGCATTCCTTGATTCCATGATAGTACCTTCATGAATCTCAGATATTTCTGATTTATGTACCAAAAATCTATATGCGCTACTATTAAGTGCATAACTTATAAATATGCAGTCAATAGTTTTAGGCCCTATCTTCACTTGTTTGGGTTTGGGTACTTCTACCTTAGCCAAACAGCCCTACACTTTGAGGTATTTCTAAGGAGGCTTTTGCCCTTTCCAAAGTTCGTTCGGAGTCTCACTCCTACTTTTGTGGGGAATCTTGTTAAGGATATAATTCGTCGTCTGATGAATAATTCCAGAGTTAGTACAGAATTCATCAAAAGGCGCTCTGTATTCTCCACCTCTATCACTTCAGATAGCTTTTATCCTTTTTCCAAGTTGATTTACAACTTCCGTTTTGTATTGTGTAAACGCTCCAAGCGCTTCGTCTTTACTTCTTAGTAAATACACATAACAATACATTGTGCAATCATTTATGAATGTAATGAAATAATTTTTCCCACCTCTAGTTTGCACAAACTTCGAATCACAGATGTCACTGTGAATAAGTTCTAGAGGTGCGGTGTTTCTTTCCACTGAAGGAAACAGTTGTTTGATTAGTTTTGCCTAAACACAAATTTCACATTTATGTTCATTTTCAACTTTAAAAGTTGGTAATAAGTTCGGGTTGACCAATATTTTAATAGTATTATAATTTACATGTCCTAGTCTAACATGCCACAATTTAGAATACCCAAGCAAATAAAAAGAATTCTCAATACTCTTATTGCTTTCATTTTCAGTTACAATAGAGCGGATTACATTCATCTTGAAAATGCCCTGCTCAAGGTAACTTTTTCCTACGTAAAATCCTCTCTTTGTTAAAAAAATCTATCAGCCTCGAAGACTATCTTGAACCCATTCTTGACCAAAGCTGAACCGGATACCAAATTCTTGCGAATCTTCGGAACCTGTAGAACTTCAGTCAATGTCAGCTCTTTTCCTGAAGTGATCTTCAACAAAACTTTCCCCATTCCAACCATTGGAGACGTGGCCGAGCTTCCCACAAATAATCTCCGTCCATCAGTTGGGGAATAGGACGAAAAAACTCTCTGTCAGAATAGATGTGGTGAGTAGCCCCAGTATCTATGAACCACTCCCTCGGTTTGTCGGCCAAATTGGCTTCAAACACGATGGCAGTGAGATCAAGACCAGTTAGATCAATCAGAACCTGGTGGTCGGACAGATCGTCGATCATCTCATTTCAGCCCTGGACATCATTTTCAGCCAAGTGCACCTGGTTCTGCTCTTGGTTCTTGCCTTTGTTCTGATTTTTACCAGAACCTTACCCTTGAGACTTATTTTTCTTGGACTCTTTGCAGTCTCTAGCCCAGTGTCCAAGTTGGCCACAGTTGTAACAGCCATCTTCCTGTTTCAACTTGTCTTTCTTTTTTTAGGAGTTCCCTTTGGACTTCCCCTGGAACTTTCTTTTCCAGTTTGAGCTTTCCGAAACCTCTGCGATGTTAGCCATTGCCTGCACAAAAGACCTTTTGTCAGAAACCTAGTTGTCTTCCTCAATTCTGAGTCAGACGACCAAGTCTTCTAGACTCATCTCCTTTTCATATGCTTCAAGTAATTCTTGAAATCTCTCCAAAACGGTGGTAACTTCTAGATGATAGAACCTATTTGGAAAGTTTCACTCAAAGCCACGTCCTCAGCATGAACTTCATGAATAATTATCTGAAGCTCTTGGACTTGGCTTGTCACGGACTTGGTGTCCACCTTCTTGAAGTCTAAGAATTTTGCGACCCCGAACTACTTCAGTCCGGCGTCCTCAGTTCTATCATTCTTATCCAGCGCTTCCCAGAGGCCATTAGCGGTCTTAACCGACAGATAGACACTGTAGAGTGAATCATCTAATGCACTAAGTATGTAATTCCTACAAAGAAATCACTATTATGCCAGGTATCAGATGCCACCCTCAATTGGTTGTCGGTTGAGCACTCATGGACATAAGGAGCATCTTCCTTTAAAAACCTCGCCAGGTTCAGAGTTGGGTAGAACAGCATCTTTTGCTGCCACCTTTTGAAGTCAACCCCGCTGAACTTCGATGGCCTTTCAGTCTGAGTCGGTATGACCGTATTAACCATTGGAACAAATGGAGGGACCAGAGCAGAGCTAGAAATAGAACCAAGGCCCAGCAATGAACCGGAACCTAGCCCGATACCCCCACCAGAGTCAACGCCAAAATCAGAGCCAGGACCCAGCCCTGAACCTAAACCAAAAACAGAACCTCCACCGGAGCCGGAGCTAATATCGAGACCAAGACTAGCACTCGGTCTAAGACTGAAATCAAGAGTAGCGCCATCAATATCTCCCACATTAGCCATTTGAGCAAGTGATAGCTTTTGAACAACAAGAAAGAATTTAGTGTTAAGTTTGTTGGACAAAACTTCACTAATGTATCCAAATGCTAACAACGAAGGATGATTATATAGAGGCGAGAGAGAACTCTCTATCCTTAACACTATATTGCCGGCCTAGGTAGTACGGGTTACTGCAACAAGTGTCCCAAGATACAACGATATGCGTTTTGAATTCAAAACCACTTCAAATTCAGAATCGAACGAACTTTCACTACTTTGAACTCTTGAGAGAATTTAGAGAATGAGACAAAAGAGAAACTTAGAATGCTTGGTGTATTTTTCCATTCAGCTGGAGGGGGCTATGTATAGCCTCCAAAATTAGCCACAATTAAATACGGGCATTGAATTACCTTCAATTCGGACCTTGTAACAACAGATTGTTTCTACTGCCATCGTTCGTACGTTGCACCCTTAACGTTCGAACATTAGCCTGTAACAGCAGTCCAACGGTCAAAACCCAACTTTTGAATGTTAAGGATGCAACGTTCGAACGTTGGGTCTTTTAGAAGGTTTATTCAGATTGGAATAAAAAAGTGACCAGCAATATTATTTTGGCCCCATTCTGGTTGATGGATCAAGAGGTTCTTTGTGGGATTAATTTTTTCCAAGAAATTAATTATCTTGCAAGTCCAAGCCCAAGCCCAAGCCCAAGCCCAAGCCCAAGCCCAGTCCTGAGCACGAGTCTAGTCCGGTCCGGGCGGGCGGATAGGCGGCGGCAACGCACGTGTGTGGTGAACCAGACCAAGGGAGAAATTAGGGTAGCTTAATTAGGGCTGGGAAAAAGGGGGGAAATGCAATTTATTAGCTAATTAATGCTTATTAGGGTTACATTCGGATTTGCTAGGGCAACTACTGACGGACAAATAAGAAAATGCAATTTACTCTTCTTAGTTGGTGATTGCAGGTTGGTGTATACAATAAAAACACAAGCCTAAGTGTCAAGCCCTATGTCATTTAACTCCTTTCTCAAGTGCTTCCATAGGCCCTTTCAAAGATTTAGTTTCAATTTCAATTCCACGTAAGTCAGATTGTAATGAAAACTTAATACATGTCTCAATAAATATTGTCTGGAAAAATCAAAGTGCAGTGAATTTTCATTGAATTGTTGATTGATTATAGGGTTAATTGCAATTTACCTCCATGTGAAATATCGAAATTGCAAAAAAAATCTTATGAAAAAACAAAGTGTAATTTACCGCACTGTGAATAAAAAAAATAAATAAAAAAGGCAATTTAGCCCTCTACGTGCCTCACTCGCACATTTTACGTGTCGTTATGATGTTTTGGCCTTCACATGACATTTTTGCCCATAATCTAGCAACCGTTGAATCAAATATGTTAAAGATCGACTGTCAATATTAAATCCTACAAATTTGTTAGTTTGAATATTATTAATTATAAATTTATAATTTATTAATTTAAATATTTTCTTATACATATACTTAACATATATGCCCAGATACGGGGAAAAAAAAAGCAGAATGGCAGGGGAGTTGGCGCGTGGGCTTCGGGGATGGTTATGATGAGGTTTATGGGAATGGGGTGTCAGGAAACAAGAATAAAAGGGAGGAAAAATTGAAATACAAAAATAAATAAAGAGAAACACGTTTTTATTAAGTAAAAATGAGTAAAGAGGAAACGGCGTCGTTTGGTTAAGTAAAGAATAGGGCCCAGCCAAAACGTCGTCGTTCCAGAGGAGAAATTAGGGCAGCTTAATAAGGGCTGGGAAAAAGTGAAAAATGCAATTTATTAGCTAATTAATGCTTATTAGGGTTACATTCGGATTAGTTAGGGCAATTACTGACGGACAAATAAGAAGGCGACACGTGGCATGAGTGTTGATGCACTGAGGAACATATATCTGATTCTGTTAGAGGAGGAGAGTCATGTTTTTTGATTTCTTGAAGAATCAGTAAGCTTTCTTCCACCCTCTTCCCATCTTCTCTGTCAAGTTTATCCTAAACAAGCTCAATCATTAACTCTTCTTAGTTGGTGATTGCAGGTTGAAGTAGACTTTGAGCTGGATTGTGGTGAGTTAAACGATTGAGTGAAGTGTGGATTTCAGTGTGAGCTTCTTCTTCTTCTCCATTAATATCTATTCCAGCTCAACCTATTAATTCTCCTTTCCATACTTTTTGCAGATTACTATAGAATTGAAGCGAGCTGAGATTTGAGAGAATTGAGTTATTTTGGATTATTGTAAGGGATTGTTGTTGAATTGTTGTTATTGGATTGATTTTTATTTCAGAAATTAATTCAGTCTTTACATGGGTGCGGAGGCGATGGCGGGGTTTTTTGGGCATGGGGGCAGTCGTGGCGGGGATTACGTGGATAGGGATGACGGTGGTGCATGGCGATTGCAATGGAGGCAGTAAATGGGTTGTAGGGTTTAGAGCATGAGGGGTGGCGATGATTGTCTTGGATAGGGAGGCCATCGTCAATGGGACGATGGTGACGGGCGATAGCGGTACTAGGCGATGGGTTTGTAAGCACAGACGGTGAGGAACTTAGATGTGGGCTGGATGGCGATGGCGGCTGTGACGGTGAGGAACTTAGATGTGGGCTGGATGGCGATGGCGGCTGTGACGGTGAGGAGATTAGATATGGGCGGTGACAGATGGATTCATGAGATGAGGCTGAGTTTATTTGGAGGTTTGTGGTGAGGAAGAAAGTAAGTTATGGTAAGGGTTTTGGTAAGATGTGGAAATGGGGTAAGGAGATATGAAAGGAAAAAAAATTAAAAATGTAAATGTAAATAACTAAAAAAATAAAAATAATAGAAAAAGTTGTGTGTGAATATTTTTTAAAATTAAGGGCATTTTGGTCTTTAAATAAATAAATGTATGTAAAATATGTTTAAGGCCGTGTGCTTCATTATTCAATTCACTAGGAGGTAAGTTGACTTTTTTTTAATAATATTTTGTTTTTGGCTTATTCAAAATTTCACATGAAGATAAATTGCAATTAACCCATTAATTATAGAATGAAATAATGCACCCTTGAGGTGATTGAATATATAAAATATATACGGATTGTTGCAATTGCAACCAAAGCTACCAACCTTTGTTGGAACATAAGAAACATTTCCAGCATGGTTCAACTACCCATAATTAATTAATTAACTCTAACAGCCCATCGATCTAATTTAGCTACTGCAATCGCACACTCCTACATATATGTCACCAATTTGGTTACAAAAAATTGAATTATCTTCTGCAGGTATGACAAAGGCAATGGAAAGAATGTTGAAACCACTAATGCCCTTCTGCACAAAACTTCCCATTATCATACAATTCAGGCTGAGGAAGAACAAAGTTGACCCAATCTTTGCAGAAAGTAACTATCATGTTCTTCTTCTGAGTGACCGAGGCAAGAGTCTTGATTATCGTCGGGACGATGAATATTTGCAAGCAAGGAGAGCAATTCTCAACAGTTACCATCTTAGAGATGGCCACAACTTGAAGAAGAAGATGCAGAGTTCATTGAAAAGCCTGTCTGGGGTCGTTGTAGCGGCAGTTCACACTAGGGTTGGTCTTTGTTTTCACATGCTTTCTTCCACACCTCAAATGTGTTTATTGATCCCAAAAGTAATCATGAGTTGCACACTATACATATATAGTTTGTCCATGTAAAACAATAGCGAGACAAATGGAAAATTGCATTTTGCTAATTAACTTATGGTCTTGTTTTTTCGTATTGATATTATAATTTTATATGGAACTAGCTATGATATGTTGACATGCTAAAATGATATATTTTAGGCCCATTTTTCTTTTGACAGTTTTTTTAAGTACTTGAAACGAGCTGAATTGTTTGTGGGATTAATTATATGTGTAAATTTGGTTTTTGATGATAATTTTTGCTGAAATTTTTACAAGTTGTTAGGGTCTAATGTGGCATGTCCTAGTCCCTAGGTACTCTTTTTACACTGAAGTCAACACTTAGGAACAGGGAGGGGGCAAGGGGGGCTGGGTGCCACCGCCCCTCCTCAAAATTTTAAAATTGTCACTTCTACCTATAAGGCTATAATATTTGTTAATTTGCCCCTCTCTAAAATGACAAAAATAGCCTCTCTATATTACTCAAAAGTACCTAGTATGTCACTTGATTTTTCCAATCGATTTTCCCATTTCCCAAATTTTCGCTTTCTCCCTCCTTCATCACACGTTTCTACAACTCAAACCAAGTGAGAATTAGAAATCTTAGGGCTTATTTTCCTTAAACTATATTTTCAAGAATTTGGCTGGTGAAATTTTTAGATTTCTCACTTCAATTCCTAAGACGGTATTATATTATTCATTTATTTGAATACAAATCTCTAAAATTTGATTTTGATTTTTTTCACTATATTTCATATGTTACTCTAAATTTTGATTTTTGAATTATTTTTTTAGCTTTATATGCATATTCAATGGGTTTAGAGGGGAGGGTCGTGTGGGGATTGAGAGATATACTTCATAGTTAGTTGGGTTTGTGTAATGTGGTGCATTATATATAAGTATACATATATACACCTTGAAAAAGATGAAGTGGTGAGACTTACCAAAACTATATCTAAAAGTGGTACGTAAAGATACATGACGAAAAATACAATTTACCCATTAAAAGTAACAATTCATGTCCTGGGCCAAATTGCCACCCGAAAGGACAATTAAACAATTTTTTGCTTATCAAGAAGCCCATAAGGCCCACATTATTAGCTCCATTTCACACCGCAATGCCTTGAGCTAGCTAGAGTACGTCTTCTCTTTATAATTACATATATATACAATATATGTGATGATAGACTATTTACTCTCTCATGATACTCAATCCATGGACAGGGCCACTATACTTGGATGTGACAATATATATGTATTTCCGGAAGTGTGTATATATGACTTAGGTCGGATCGGTTGATCCTCTCTATCTCAGTCTGGGTCAAGTTGCACGACTAAACGAGGTGAAAATTTGATTATAGACTGCACTTAGATGATACTAAACTGCCTACGTACCCACTTGGGGATCAAGTCTAACGTAGTTCAGGTATGAGATACGCTTCCAGTTGGAGAGTTGTATTTTCGTACGAAGAGCCCAAATTTGTATATAGGGAACTTACTCTCAAGTTTATAGTAGAAAATCATATTGTGAACCCTTGTTACTTGTTTTGAGATGATATTTATAGATATTCATGTCGTACGGATATGATGGTGACAGTCGGGGCCCTAAGATCACACCACATGTAATTAATAGACGGTTCTGATCCCGGGGCTTACTCAAGATTACTGGTCGACCCTATCGGGTCCATTTAGAAGCACGCGGATCCTTCGAACCTAATGCCAGAGCATAATTTGTATTTGATGAAGGTTGGACTTGTATCCACTTTCACTACTCACTAGCCTAGTACTAATGACCGACCTGGGGGCTTTGGTGAGGTAAATCAGCGTCACCAACGGGTTCGCGTACATGAACGACCCAAGACCCAAGTTTGGTATATCATTAAGTCCCCCACTTCTTCAGTATTTAGGAAGATGCATTTATGCATATGAATTTTATATTGATGAAGTAAATATCTAGACCTGGGAACTTTGGTGAGGTAAATCAGCGTCACCAACGGGTTCGCGTACATGAACGACCCAAGACCCAAGTTTGGTATATCTTTAAGTTCTCCACTTCTTCGGTATTTAGGAAGATGCATTTATGCATATGAATTTTATAATGATGAAGTAAATATCTAGACTTGGAAACTTTGGTGAGGTAAATCAGCGTCACCAACGGGTTCGCGTACATGAACGACCCAAGACCCAAGTTTGGTATATCATTAAGTCCCTCACTTCTTCAGTATTTAGGAAGATGCATTTATGCATATAAATTTAATACTGATGAAGTAAATATCTAGACCTGGGAACTTTGGTGAGGTAAATCAGCGTCACCAACGGGTTCGCGTACATGAACGACCCAAGACCCAGGTTTAGTATATCACGTGTTGATACGAGTTAAAGCTTTGACCAACTTTCTAACACCAATTGATGCCTTAGGTTTGGCAAGTCAAGTTAGATGTATCATTTAAATACTTAATAGTCGTTTCTCTTCGTACCACAATACGAGTTAGTGGTTTAGCTCTTAAATTATGTCCGCCAAGGCCTTGACTCGTATTACAATACGAGGTGGTAGCTTAGGTTACACATTTTGCCCATTCACGCCCTGACTCGTATGAAAATACGAGGTGGTTGCTTAGGTTACGCATTTTGTCAGTTCACGCCTTGACTCGAACGACAATACGAGGTGGTGGCTTTGGTCCGTATGAATTTTTATACTGATGAAGTAAGTATTTAGATGATAGCGTGACTGTCAATTCTCTCCGTATTATCATACTACTTGAGTGATTATGGCAGGTATTTCGTATGAAAATATGAGTCGGTGTTGATGATGTAAGTGAAAACCCGGGAAAGAAAATTGAGCATGTTGGAATAAAACAAAATTCGCATGGTCATATTGAAACGACGTTATGAACAAAACGCATTGTAATACAATGCAGTCTCGTGATTCTAGCCTTCTGAGCTTGTTTAGGCCTTCAAATTGGCCTCTTATTAATTTTTCGGGAAGAAATCCACTGTGTCGGAATGACATGAAATTCGTTCGGGTATAGCGAAACGGTGTTCTGAACAAAATGTTCTTTGCAATGCGGTCTCGTGGTTCTAGCCTTCTGAGCTTGTTTAGGCCTTAAAATTGGCCTTTTATTAATTTTTAGGTTTTCAAATTGGCCTTTCATCGTATACCATGACGATTCTATGAGTTATATTGCTAAATTGATCTTGATTCGTATGAAAAAACGAGTTAGAGGGCTACAAACTGGTGTTGATTCGTTTGCATATACGAAGATAGACATGCGGCCATATCTTCCTTGACTCGCATGAGAATACGAGTTGACTCGTATGTTGGTATAGTCACAAGAAGCTTGGGCTATAAGACAAATGTCCCCATAGAATACCAAGAGTTTCCTCTTCTTGGGATCCGAACCCTTCATGGATTATATACCGTCGGATCTTTTTTTTCACTATCCATCTTGACCGTCCCTTTTCCTTTGCCCTTGTGCTATAAATAGGATTTGTCACTAGCCATTTTTTTTTTATATTTTTTTTTTTTACCCACTTTTACTTTTAGAGAGAGAAAAATTGTAAGAGAAAAGGGATCCTCCTCCTCGTCTCCGGATTCGAAGCCAAGAGTTGTCCGATTCAGCGATCGACGTCCTCCTCTCGTACGTTCATCTAGGTATAGCTGTAGATTTCTTTATATATTTTATTTATTTGTTTATACAATGGCTCGTACTAGGTCATCTAGATCTGTAAATAATACTGAAGTAAGTGATTCGGATGAAACCAATAATCTTCCTGTTAGACTTGCACATAGGGAGCAGATCGTAGATATGATCGACCCGGAGGAGGTCGAATCATCTGATCATCGTGTCCCATCCCCTGAAAATGCCGAGGCTCCTAGATATAGAGATCTCGAGGGTAATGAGGATATTAATTCTCATTTCACTTGGTTAAATACTCCTTCGATTTTAACAAGGGCTAAAATTAACGAAATTAGAGTTAGATATTTTATCCCGTTAGATTATGATATACTTGTGCCCTCTCCAACTGATAGAACGCCTTGCCATCCTGTTGGGTATCGTGATTTTCATGGAGCTCATTTGATGTCTAGTGTGAACTCCGATGCTCAGTCTCACGTCGAGCCCAATGCCGAGGTTGCAAAGGTGGCGGACAACCCTAATGTTCAAGAGTAATTCAAAGTTGTACACATGTTTTGTAGTGATGCAAGAATTGTTGTGAAGTTTCAACTCGTACATTTGTGACGATGTAATTTTTGTTTCTTGCATGGTATTTTGTGGATTTGTTTTGTCTGTGAATGATATCACCTCGTACATTTGGGAAGTGTTTTGGTTTTGAATATCTAGCGAAGTATGGAAATTTAGCCTTCGGATTAGTTTTGCATGCAAGTTTGTGCTTTTTGAATGAAATGCTAGTGTAGACTCGTTTTTCTTTTCGTATGTTAGATTCGGATTCATTTTTACTTTCTGAATGAAATGCAATATCAATGATAAGGGTATTTGACAACTTTTTTTTTTTTTTTTTTACACCTTCGACTCGAATTTTTGATAGAGCTTGGCCTTTGACTCGAATTTTTAAAAGAACTTGGCCTTTGACTCGAATTTTTGAGAGAGCTTAGCCTTTGACTCGAATTTTTGAAAGAGCTTGGCCTTTGACTTGAATTTTTGAAAGAACTTGGCCTTTGACTCGAATTTTTGACAGAACTTGGCCTTTGACTCGAATTTTTGAGAGAGCTTAGCGTTTGACTCAAATTTTTGAGAGAGCTTGGGTTTTGACTCGAATTTTGAAAGAACTTGGCCTTTGACTCGAATTTTTGAAAGAACTTGGCCTTCGACTCGAATTTTTGAGAGAACTTGGCCTTTGACTCGAAGTTTTGAGAGAGCTTGGCGTTTGACTCGAATTTTTGAGAGAGCTTGGCTTTAACTCGAATTTTGAAAGAACTTGACCTTCGACTCGAATTGTGGAGAGAGCTTGGCCTTTGACTCGAAATTTTGAGAGAACCTGTCCTTGGACTCGAAAGTTTGAGAGAGCCTGGCCTTTCACTCGAAATTTCGAGAGAAGCTGGCCTTCGACTCGAATTGTGGAGATAAGCTGGCCTTTGACTCGAAATTTTGAGAGAACTTGGCCTTTGACTCAAATTTTTGAGAGAGCTTGGCGTTTGACTCGAATTTTTGAGAGCTTGGCTTTTGACTCGAATTTTGAAAGAACTTGGCCTTCGACTCGATTTGTGGAGAGAGTTTGGCCTTTGACTCAAAATTTTGAGAGAACCTGTCCTTCGACTCGAAAGTTTGAGAGAGCCTGGCCTTTCACTCGAAATTTCGAGAGAAGCTGGCCTTCGACTCGAACTGTGGAGATAAGCTGGCCTTTGACTCGAAATTTTGAGAGAACTTAGCCTTTGACTTGAATTTTTGAGAGAGCTTGGCGTTTGACTCGAATTTTTGAGAGAGCTTGGCTTTTGACTCGAATTTTGAAAGAACTTGGCCTTCGACTTGAATTGTGGAGAGAGCTTGGCCTTTGACTCTAAATTTTGAGAGAACCTGTCCTTCTACTCGAAAGTTTGAGAGAGCCTGGCCTTTCACTCAAAATTTCGAGAGAAGTTGGCCTTCGACTCGAATTGTGGAGATAAGCTGGCCTTTGACTCGAAATTTTGAGAGAGCCTGGCCTTCGACTCGAAAGTTTGAGAGAGCCTGGCCTTCCACTCGAAATTTCGAGAGAACCTGACCTTTGACTCAAAATTTTGAGAGACCCTGTCCTTTGACTCGAAAGTTGAGAGAGCCTGGCCTTTCACTCAAAGTTTCGAGAGAAGCTGGCCTTCGACTCGAATTGTGGAGAGAAGCTGGCCTTGGACTTGAAATTTTGAGAGAGCCTGGCCTTCGACTCGAAAGTTTGAGAGATCCTAGCCTTTCACTCGAAATTTCGAGAGAAACTGGCCTTCGACTCGAATTGTGGAGAGAAACTGGCCTTTGACTGGAAATTTTGAGAGAGCCTGGCCTTCGACTCGAAAGTTTGAGAGAGCTTGGCCTTTCACTCGAAATTTCGAGAGAAGCTGGCTTTCGACTCGAATTGTGGAGATAAGCTGGCCTTTGACTGGAAATTTTGAGAGAGCCTGGCCTTCGACTCGAAAGTTTGAGAGAACCTGGCCTTTGAGAAAATTTAGAGTCTAATTAGACTTAAGAGTTAAAATTAAGATCTTTCTTAGATCATATATTTTGGATCGTTTAAGATGTACGACCTCAAATTTTAGAGTCTATTTAGACCAAAGAGTTAAAAATACGATCTTTCTGAGATCATATATCTTGGGTCGTTTACGATATACGACCGTATTGGGTCTTACGAAATTCTTCAATGTTAGGGTTATTACCCTTCTTCAATTTGCCCGCGGTTGGCCACTAGGGCTCTTACGTCCGTATTGGGTCTTACGAAATTCTTCAATGTTGGGGTTATTACCCTTATTCAATTTGCCCGCGGTTGGCCACTGAAGTACAGTCATATGCTGGACTGCCATCAATGCTTTACTTCGTGTAGAGTTAAGAGGCGTGTATTGTTCATATTTTACAAATCGACGGGGTCGTTCGTGGTCTCTGTTGGAGCCCGACCCTTCGTGTCGTTTATTGTTTACAAATCCCCAGGGTCATTCGTGATCTCTATTGGACCCCGACCCTTTGTGTCGTTCATTGTTTACAAACCGACGGGGTCGTTCGTGGTCTCTGTTAGATCCCGACCCTTCGTGCCGTTCATTGTTTACAAACCGACGGAGTCGTTCGTGGTCTCTGTTGGACCCCGACCCTTCGAGTCGTTTATTGTTTACAAATCGACGGGGTCGTTCGTGGTCTCTGTTGGACCCTGACCCTTCGTGTCATTTATTGTTTACAAACCGACGGGGTCGTTCGTGGTCTCTGTTGGACCCCGACCCTTCGTGTCGTTTATTGTTTACAAACCGACGGGGTCGTTCGTGGTCTCTGTTGGATCCCGACCCTTCGTGCCGTTCATTGTTTACAAACCGACGGGGTCGTTCGTGGTCTCTGTTGGACCCCGACCCTTCGTGTCGTTTATTGTTTACAAATTGACGGGGTCGTTCGTGGTCTCTGTTGGACCCCGACCCTTCTTGTCGTTCATTATGCTTGTGAGCATCTTACCTCTTTCCCGCGGTCGGCCTCAGGGGCTCTTACGTCCGCTAGAGTGCGATTAATAGATAGTGAACTTCGTCTTACCTCGTTTCTGAGTTCGAAAGTTCACTTCGTCCGAACAACCGGCGGATGACTCCTCTTACCGAACTTGCTTCAACTCTTGATTCGCAGCGTCCACATCCAAATCTCTACTCAGCAACCCGAAGTAAATGTTCCCACAGACGGCGCCAACTGATTTTGGTCGGATCGGTTGATCCCTCTATCTCAGTCTGGGTCAAGTCGCACGACTAAACGAGGTGAAAATTTGATTATAGACTGCACTTAGACGATACTAAGCTGCCTACGTACCCACTTGGGGATCAAGTCTAACGTAGTACAGGTATTAGATACGCTTCCAGTTGGAGAGTCGTATTTTCGTACGAAGAGCCCAAATTTGTATATAGGGAACTTACTCTCAAGTTTATAGTAGAAAATCATATTGTGAACCCTTGTTACTTGTTTTGAGATGATATTTATAGATATTCATGTCGTACGGATATGATGGTGATAGTCGGGGTCCTAAGATCACACCACGTGTAATTAATAGACGGTTCTGATCCCGGGTCTTACTCAAGATTACTAGTCGACCATATCGGGTCCATTTAGAAGCACGCGGATCCTTCGAACCTAATGCCAGAGCATAATTTGTATTTGATGAAGGTTGGACTTGTATCCACTTTCACTACTCACTAGCCTCGTACTAATGACCGACCTGGGGGCTTTCGTGAGGTAAATCAGCGTCACCAATGGGTTCGCGTACATGAACCACCCAAGACCCAAGTTTGGTATATCAATATATATATATATATGTTCATATATATGTGGTGCGTATATTCATCTTTGACTTTTACCAGTTTTTGAAACAATTCTGCTGAGAGCTCTATCAGTTGCGTCTCTTTGTAATTACAATGAATTTCTTGTGTTACTATAGAGGTTTGATGTATGTATATATGCTTCTAACAATTATTTGATTTTCGCTTATGACGTGATCATGTAAAAGTGCAAGGTAATTAAATCCTCAAAGACTGGTTTTTAATGGTGTTCAATATTTGACTTGCATTGCCTGATGAATTAGTTTCTTAAGCATTTGTAGTGTCTCCATGCTGCAAATTGGTAGTTCTCCTGCTGTCGAATAGCAATTTTCCTAATATAAATGTTTTTGGATATATATATATATATATATATATATATGTATATATTTACATTTTAAATATTTAATAAGTGACTGCCAGATAAGAATGGACTGAATGCAAGAGTATAAGAAAGAATAAATTAAAAGAAGCTAACTTATTTTATTTACAACTAATTGCGACGCTATCGTATTTACATGTATATATATACATATTCAATGTAACATCTAAACATAAAAGTTGTCTAATGAATCTTGGAAAAGTTCTTCAGAATCACGGAGCCTCTTCTCCTTGGAAAGTACTTGTGCCAACCTATATATCCAAAAATTAATCAACCATTAGAATAAGAATTACTCAAGTTTAATAATGAATTATTAGTTTAATTAGTAGTTAAAACATACATATAAATATACCTGATCAGTGCTTCCTCATTAGTCCCCTGGTTACAAGTCTCATAAATTTCATTCTCCAAATTAACTCTTGAAACTGCCTTTTTCAGCAACTTTTCACCAACTTTCACAAGATCATCTAAATTCTCCTTTGTTGCAATATCCACACTAGACATTACTCCACTTAACGAGTCATCTGTTTTGTTGCTTGGTTAATCGCCACTAAAGCGGGATTATTGGCAGCTACTCCACCGTCGATGAGATTGAATTGTCTTTTGTGTCCTTGTGAGTCTTGTGTTTCAAAATAATGTGCAGGGAGATATGTTGGAGCTGCTGAAGTTCCTATGCATATATCTGACAGTGAAGCATCTAGGCTCGGCTTATTATTCACCTGTTATAATACATATATATAGATTATTCATTATTAGCTAGCTATATTCACGTTTATAACTTATATATACATGCGAAGTGCATAAAATTCACGTTAATTGTATATTACGAAACATATTTACACTGGTGACATGCATATAAGTAAACGCAATATGATATAAAAACATCATCTGAAATAGCTAAATATATACATAAAGTTAATTAAATAGGTCGTTACCTCATAAGTGGAAAAGATAACGGGCTGGAGAGTCTTAATATCAAACGTTGGAATAACTACGTGCGTCAATGTTTGGTGCAATTTCAGGTCACCAAGTTTTTCCTTGACAAGAGAATGAAGATATTTGCCATCATATTTCGGTCCTGAAAATGCGGTTATCACTCTCGCAGCAGTATGCCCAAGTGTAGTATAACTCAGTTAAAGAACAAAAAAAATATTCCCATTATAACAAGTACGACTACATGTTTTCTCTGCAGAGAAATTAATAAACAAACTGGTCTTTATGATGATGAAGAAGATAACTAATTACCTGCAGTGTTGGGGGAATATTTTTGGGCACTCATTAAGATAAAATTTCTTGATATCTTTTGCAGCAAACAAAGGGCGATTGTTTTCGTTCGGAGCAGTAAGCATTGCAGTGACAAGGCCACCGGTGCTCGTCCCAGCAATTACATCAAAGTAATCTGCAAGTCTTGCATCTTCACCTTCCAATTTCTGTAATTCTGATTCAAGATAACTCAGTATAACCCCTGGGATTATTCCTCGTATCCCGCCTCCATCGATACATAGAATTCTAACCAATTTTCCAGAAACAGATTCCTCAATTTCAAACAGTTTTGACATACTATTCTCCATTCTCAACAAACTAGCTAGCTATTATATTACTGAACGTATTTTTATCTAATTTCAACAATGAATATTATCATGCATGAATGCATGTTTATCTATCTATATATAGATATTGCTTACTTGCTCAAGAATAGAAAGTTTCCATATAGATTTTCAATATGGATAAAGTTTGGATAATTTTCAGATTATATGAAGTCTTAACTAAAGTTTCCTTAATAGAACGACATGTAATTAAAGACTATAAGATCATTGGCATATTGGAATGTATCTAAATATTTGAGATTCTTACGTATAAGGAAATTTCTATCCATGTTTAATTAATGATAAAAAGTTTGGATAATCTTCAGATTTTAATGATCACTTTACTAAGTTTCCTTAATAGAACATTATAAGATTAGAATATTTCCCTAATGTTTGCATAGCGGAGGCCTGATCTAAATGTTTGGGATTCTATAAGGAAATTTCTATCCAATCCCCAAGTTTAAGTTAACTTAATGATAACTCGCTAATTTTATCCGGTACTAGTCAAATGGAATATTAGCTTAATTTTTGAAATTAATATACTCCATTTGATCAAGTTGTTAATTCTTCCATAAATTTTCTATTTCTCTTCAAAAACTTAGTATATGATTTAAGATAATATAAATCATATAATGATTATTATGTGGACTTAATCCTGTATTACATATTTTTTAAAAAAAATTTAAATTGCACATCATATTATACTCGCTCCGTCCCAAAAAGAATGCCCCATTTGACTTTTTTTAGGATTTAACAAAAGTCCATTATTTCTCAAAAATACTCTTTCCATAAAACAAAAAACAACTAATAACATTACCTTATAAAACATGACATGATGTTAATTTAATTTATAACTCCTGTCTACTATCCATGTATGAAACTTTCTTTCCTTAAATATGATTGCAAGTTTATAGTAAAAATAAATTAATGATATATTTTTTAATTATAATGTAGGGTAATTTAGTCAGATTAGACAATAAATACTTACTTTTAACGTAAGGGACAAGTATTTTGGGACAGACAAAATTCCACAAAAATTCGAAATTACACCTAAAACATAAATTCAAAATTACATTGCAAAATTCCACAAATTTAATTCCTAAATTCATCAATTTCACAAAAATTCGCAATTACAAAACAAAATTCCACAAACTAAAACACTAAATTGATAAAATTCAACAAAAATTTGAAATTACACCTAAAGCCCAAATCCGAAATTACACAACAAAATTCCACAAATTAAAACACTAAATTGATAAAATTCAACAAAAATTCAAAATTACACCTAAACCTCAAATCCGAAATTACACAATAAATTAGAAAAATTACACAATAAAATAGCTCAAATTCATAAGCAAATTCGAAATTACACTACAAAAATACAAGAGAATTTTTTAAACCCTAAATTCATTAATCATACAAAAATTCAAAAATATAATGGCTCTATATATTTTATAAAGTAACAATATATAAAATTTACCTTGAATTGTTGAAAATGTTTGAAAAATATTGAAGAAGATGAAGAAAATGGTGAAGTGAAGATGGAGGAAGAAAACCGAGAGTGGAAATGGAGAGAGGAAGAAAGGAGGAAAGAAAGAAGGAAAAAAAGGAAAGAAAAAAAAAATCTGCCTGCTGCCTGACCAGCCACGCTGTTTGGCAGGCTTTTCCTGCCATTCCGCACCACGTAGGCGCGGAATGGCAGTCATTCCGCGCCTACGTGGCGCGGAATGCATAAAATAAAAAAAATAATATAATTTCGGCCATTCCGCGCTGAGGTGGCGTGGAATGGCCGTAAATTAAAAAATATATATATTTTTATTGATTCCGCGCTGACGTGGCGCGGAATCGGGCTGATTTCGCGCCACGTCAGCGCGAAATGTACTATTTCCTGATGTCCATTTTTTTGTGTATTATTTTCTTAATTTGGATTTATTTTTGTATTATTTATTTAAAATTCTCGTGTTTGGAGCATGGGCAGGTACTGCATTGCATTAAGGATTAAATTTTCAAAGACTGTTGTCATTTATGTTGAAAACGCAAACTTTTCAATTCGTTGCATGCCTTTACTGTAACAAATCGGGATGTTTAGTTCGAATCTTTTATTCCCGATGTGTAAAATATTGTGTATTTGCTATTCAAAATGATGTCTAATTATCATAAAGTACATGTGTGTAAATGTGTGCTACATATTGTTATAAAGTGCAATACAAAATATATAAAATACAAACTAAAATAAGAAATTCAAGCTGACAACATTTGGTATGTCATTACATCAATTTTGTCCGGTTAGCATCACACGTGGCAAATTCCGGCCAAATTGGTCGCCTCCGGTCAAAATAGAACTAAAATTGCCAAATGTTTAATAGTTACCGGACGACCTTGCAAATATGAAAAAAAAAACATGACCAAAATCCAAAAGTGGTAAAGATACCGAACGAAAAATGCAATTAACCCATTAAAAGTAGCAATTCATGTCCTGGGCCAAATTGCCACCCGAAAGGCCAATTAAACAATTTTTTGCTTATGAAGAAGCCCATAAGGCCTACATTATTAGCTCCATTTCACACCGCAGTGCCTTGAGCTAGCTAGAGTAAGTCTTCTCTCCGGATTTTATTTAGCAGCTCTCACAAAATCTCAAGTACGCATCCACTTTCTCTTTATAATTGCTTGTGATTGTAATGCAGACATACAATATCATGATGATAGACTATGTACTATCTCATGATACTCAACCCATGGACAGGGCCACTATACTTGGACGTGACAATATATATATATATGTATTTCCCGAAGTGTATATATATGTTCATATATATGTGGTGAGTAGATTCATCTTTGACTTTTACCAGTTTTTGAAACAATTCTGCTGAGAGCTCAATCAGTTGCATCTCTTTGTAATTACAATGAATTTCTTGTGTTACTATAGAGGTTTGATGTTACAATGAATTTCTTGTGTTACAATGTATATATGCTTCGAACATTTATTTGATTTTCGCTTATGACGTGATGTAAAAGTGCAAGGTAATTAAATCCACAAAGACTGGTTTTTAATGGTGTTCAATATTTGACTTGCATTGCCTGATGAATTAGTTTCTTAAGCATTTGTAGTTGTCCTCCTGCTATCGAATAGCAATTTTCCTAATATAAATGTTTTTGGATATATATATATATATATATTTACATTTTTAAATATTTAATAAGTGACTGTCAGATAAGGATGGACTGAATACAAGAGATATAAGAAAGAATAAATTAAAAGAAGCTAACTTATTTTATTTACAACTAATTGACGCTATCTTATTTACATGTATACATATTCAATGTAACATCTAAACATAAAAGTTGTCTAGTGAATCTTGGAAAAGTTCTTCAGAATCTCGGAGCCTCTTCTCCTTGGAAAGTACTTGTGCCAACTGCCAACCTATATATCCAAAAATTGATCAACCATTAGAATAAGAATTACTCAAGTTTAATAATGAATTATTATTGTTTAATTAATAGTTAAAACATACATCTATATATATATATATATATATATATATATATATATATACCTGATTAGTGCTTCCTCATTAGTCCCCTGGTTGCAAGTCTCATAAATTCCAGTCTCCAAATTAACTCTTGAAACTGCCTTTTTCAGCAACTTTTCACCAACTTTCACAAGATCATCTAAATTCTCCTTTGTTGCAATATCCACACTAGACATTACTCCACTTAACGCGTCGTCCTGCATGCGTGTTTATTAGTATCCAAATTAGCTATGAAATTAAAATAAAAGTATTAGTTTTGGATATACATATAGTATAGCCATGATCATATTATACCTGTATTCTGAGGTAATTTTGTTGTGAGTTGAGAGCTTGGAAAAATGTAGAAATGTGAAAATCAACCATGTCTCCGCTGGCTCGATTAAATACATCGAATAGAGGAGTTGATCCTGCAGCATTTAACAACCATCCCAAAACACCCCATTTGGATGCTCCTTCAGCATCATATTTCTCTTCAACTTTTGCTGAGCCAGTTCCCAATGACAATAAGAGAAATCGACCGTCCTGTTTTGGTTTCAGGGGCATAAATTCAGAGCTGCCACGAGTCATCTGTTTTGTTGCTTGGTTAATCGCCACTAAAGACGGATTATTGGCAGCTACTCCACCGTCGATGAGATTGAATTGTCTTTTGTGTCCTTGTGAGTCTTGTGTTTCAAAATAATGTGCAGGGAGATATGTTGGAGCTGCTGAAGTTCCTATGCATATATCTGACAGTGAAGCATCTAGGCTCGGCTTATTATTCACCTGTTACAATACATAAATATAGATTATTCATTATTAGCTATATTCACGTTTATAACTTATATATACATACGAAGTGTATAACATTCACATTGATTGTATATTTACGAAACATATTTACACTGGTGACATGCATATAAGTAAACGGAATATGACATAAAAACATCATCTGAAATAGATACATATATACACAAAGTTAATTAAATAGGTAGGTACCTCGTAAGTGGAGAAGATAACGGGCTGCAGAGTCTTAATATCAAACGTTATTCCTCGACATGGGTCATTGTTTGGTGCAATTTCAAGTCACCAAGTTTTTCCTTGACAAGAGAATGAAGATATTTTCCATCATATTTCGGTCCTGAAAACGCGGTTATCACTCTCGCAGCAGTATGCCCAAGTGTAGTATAACTACTGTTCAACAACAAAAAAACATCACATTATAACAAATACAACTTTATGTTTCCTATGCAGAGAGATTATTAATTAAACGAGCTGAATTTTGTGATGATGAAGAAGATATATAACTAATTATTACCTGCAGTGTTGGGGGAATATTTTTGGGCACTCATCAAGATAAAATTTCTTAATATCTTTTGCAGCAAACAAAGGGCGATTGTTTTCGCCTGGAGCAGTAAGCATTGCAGTGACAAGGCCTCCGGTGCTCGTCCCAGTATAACCTGCAAGTCTTGCATCTTCACCGTCCAATTTCTGTAATTCTGATTCAAGATAACTCAGTATAACCCCTGGGATTATTCCTCGTATCCCTCCTCCATCGATACATAGAATTCTAACCAATTTTCCAGAAACAGATTCCTCAATTTCAAACAGTTTCGACAAACTATTCTCCATTCTCAAAAAATAACTAGCTAGTACAACTGTACGTATCTTTATCTAATTTGAATAAGTATTTCAACAATGAATCTTGTCATGCATGCATGCATGTTTATCTATCTTTATATAGATATTGCTTACTTGCTTAAGAATAGAAAGTTTCCATATAGATTTTCAATATGGATAAAGTTTGGATAATTTTCAAATTATATGACGTCTTGTAAGTTTCCTTAATTAATAGAACGACATGTAAAAAAAGACTATAAGATCATTGGCATATTGGAGTGTATCTAAATGTTTGAGATTCTTCGTATAAGAAAATTTCTATCCAAATTTAATTAATGATAATTAGGTTTGGATAATTTTCAGATTTCAATGATCACTTTACTATAGTTTCCTTAATAGAACCACATGTCTTCAATTATAAGACTATAAGGAAATTTCTATCCAATCCCCAAGTTTAAGTTTAATTAGTGATAACTCGATAACTTTATCCTGTACTCAAATGGTAAATTTTCTTAATTTTTGGAAACTTAATTAGGCTACAAAAGTTGTGGGACGTACTGCATGATATATATCTTAATTAATGCTCCATTTGATCATGTGGTTAATTCATCCATAAATTATCTATTTCTCTTCAAAAACTTATATATGATTTAAGATAATATAATAATTATTATGTGGACTTAATTCCTGTATTACATATTTTTTCTAAAAAACATTTACACATCTATATATAGTAATAAAACACAACCTTTGCAGTCGAAAATTCATACTTTTGCCCACTATATAAAATGCTAGAACATTTCTTGTGGCCAAAGTATACATTTTGCACTCAATCTGTGTTCTAAACTATTTTTTTCACTCAATTTTGGTATTTTTCTTTCTTATGTAATAATGATCATTTCTTTTTCTTTTTTTTTTAAATTTCATAACCGATTTCAATGAAACCAGATGCTATTTGACTAAATACACAGCGATGGCTAACATTTCGTTTTAAAAATGTTATAGTTAAGTTCTATTTTACTTTCTGATGATATTTCATTAATATTTTATGTTCTGTTTTTATTTAATGTTAGGATCACTATAAATTTTGCTTTAAGAATAACTTTTTGTTAGGTTACAATATTCAAATATTATTTATGTTAGATATTTTTCAAATTAAATTTAAATCATTTATTTGATTAATGATTTAATTTCAAATTTAATATTAATATTAATTTATATATTAATGGTGTGATTTATTTTCCGATATTTTTCTGAAGGTTGTAACTTTTCGTTTGGAATTTTCTAAATTTGAATATCAAAATACTAACGTTGAAAGCTTTCTTCATTTTGAAATGGGTTTTCTTTGAAGAGGTGTCTTCAACTCATTTCCCAAAGGGTGTGAGTATTATTATATATAATCAAAGGATGAAGACGTGAAGGGGGACTCTGAATATCCTAATTTCTTCATCTCTGCCAATTTATGAATTATCATTTGGTTGATGGAAAATCAGTGAGTGAGCAATTTAATGAATTGCAATGCATTTTAGGACACATGAAACAATTAAATATGAATATGGATGAGTGCATAATTGTGTCTTGCATTATAGATAAACTTCCTCCATCATGGAAAGATTATAAGAAAAGTCTTAAACATAAGAAAGAAGATATTAGTGTTAAAGATTTAGGAACTTTCTTTCGTATTGAAGAACAATCTAGAATGCAAGAACGAGAAGAATTACAAGAAAAAATTTCTTCTAAGGTGCATATGGTGGAGGAAACTAGAGAATTTAAACATCCTCATCACTCCGGACAGAACAAACAAAATCAGAAACGAAAATGGTACTCCAAGAACTACAATCATCAAAATAAGAAAAAGAAAGGTTCATGTTATAATTGCGGTGCTCCGGGTCATTATAAGCGAGATTGTAAAAATCTAAAGAAAAAGAAGACCGAGCAAAATAATAAAGAAAAATTTGTTGCAGTTATTTCTGAAGCTAACATGATGCAGGATGATAGTTCTTGGTGGATTGACTCCGGTGCGACGAGACATGTATGCAAAGACAAAAGTCTTTTCACTAAGTATGAACTTGTTGAAGATGGCAATGTCATGTTCATGGGCAACTCGTCAACCGCTGTTGTCAAAGGCAAAGGGACAGTGGAATTAGAATTTACTTCTGGAAAGATTTTATCTTTGGGAGATGTATATCATGTTCCTGAACTTAGAAAGAATTTAGTTTCTGCTAGTCTTTTGAATAAGCATGGTTTTAAGCTTGTTTTCGAGTCTGATAAGTTTGTTCTATCCAATGGTGGAAACTTTGTTGGAAAAGGATATTTGTATGAGGGGATGTTTAAGCTAAATATTAATAAAGTTATGAATTATGTTTATATTGTTGATTCATTTTATTTATGGCATAATAGGTTAGGGCATGTAAATGCAAATCGCATGAATGATATGATCAAGTTAAAATTAATACCTAAATATGAAAATGATATAATTGATAGGTGTCAAGTTTGTGCACATACAAAAATAACTAAAACGCCATTTAAATCTGTGAAAAGAAATACTAGTTTATTATTTCTTATTCATAGTGATTTATGCGATTTGCATGACACTCCTACTAAAGGGGGAAAAAAGTACTTTGCCACCTTTATTGATGATTATTCGAAGTAGTGTTATGTTGCATACAAAAGATGAAGTACTTGATAAATTTAGAATTTACAAGAATGAAGTGGAAAATTACTTGAATTGTAAAATTAAGTGCTTAAGATCCGCTAGAGGAGGCGAATATAATTTTCCTGCCTTTTGTGAATCATTTGGCATAATTCATGAAACAACGACTTCATATACGCCTCAACAAAATGGAGTTGCGGAAAGAAAAAATAGAACTTTAAAAGAAATGGTAAATTTTATGTTATACTATTTTGGTTTAAATAAGAGTTTTTGGGGTGAAGCATTACTAAGTGCATGTCACATACTTAATAGAATTCCTCATAAGAAATCACATGTTACACCTTATGAACTTTGGAAGAAAAGAAAGCCAAACTTAGATTATCTTAAGGTTTGGGGATGTAGAGCAATTGTTAGATTGCCGGCACCTAAAATTAGAAGTTTAGGGGCTAAAGGTGTTGAATGTATTTTCTTAGGTTATGCTGAACATAGTAAGGCCTATAGGTTTATGGTTATCAAACCTAATGTATCAATAAGATTAAATACGGTAATTGAATCTAGAGATGCTATTTTTTATGAAAATAGATTTAATTCCATTCCAAGAATACAAGAAAAAATAAAAGAAAATGAGTGGGTAGAAAATCAACCTATTAAAGATGTAGAAGAATATGTTCAACTTAGAAGGAGAAAAAGAAAAAGAATTGAAAAATCTTTTGGTAATGAGTTCATAATATATCTAGTTGAAGGTACTAGAGACACTCATTGTACACAAATTGCGATATCATCTAGTACTGAACCAGATCCTCAAACGTATGAAGAGGCAATTAAATCTCGTGATGCTAGCTTTTGGAAAGAAGCAATAAATGATGAAATGGAATCGATATTAGGAAATAATACTTGGATTCTAGTAGATTTACCACTCGGCTCAAAACCTATAGGGTGTAAATGGATTTTCAAGAAGAAAATGAAAGTAGATGGAGCTATAGAAAAATTTAAAGCTAGATTAGTAGCCAAAGGTTTTACACAAAAAGGAGGTATTGACTACTTTGACACATATGCTCCTGTTGCTAGAATTTCCACTATTAGAGTATTAATTGCATTAGCTTCTATTCATAATTTTGGTATACATCAAATAGATGTTAAAACGGCATTTTTAAATGGTGAATTAGAAGAGGAAATTTATATGGAGCAACCTAAAGGGTTTGTTATGCCTGGACATGAACAAAAAGTATGTAAACTAATTAAGTCTTTATATGGCTTAAAGCAAGCTCCTAAACAATGGCATGAAAAATTTGATAAAGTAATTATCTCTAATGGATTTATGATACACGAATCTGATAAATGTGTTTATAGCAAATTCCATGGTAGTAGAGGTGTTATTATTTGTTTATATGTTGATGATATGTTAATTTTTGGTACTGATTTAGAATCCGTTGAGCATACTAAGCAATTTTTATCTTCTAATTTTGATATGAAAGATATGCGTATTGCTGATGTGATTCTTGGTATTAAGATCATTAGAGATAATGATGGCTTAACTCTTTCTCAATCTCATTATATTGAAAAAGTGCTAAAGAAATTTAATCAATACCATTGTAACCCCGTTAATATTCCTTTTGATTCTAGTATTAAGTTGGTAAAAAATACCGGTAGGGCTATAAATCAACTTGAATATGCTAGAGTTATTGGTTGTCTCATGTATGCTATGACTAGTACTAGACCAGACATTGCTTTTGCTGTTGGTAAGTTAAGTAGATACACGAGTAACCCGAGTCTTGAACATTGGAATGCTATTAATAGGATTTTGAAATATTTAAAGAAAACTATGAACTTTGGAATTTGTTTCAAAGGATATCTTTCGGTTTTGGAAGGATTTACTGATGCCAGTTGGATAACTGAGCAGGAAGATCATACATCGACAAGTGGATGGATTTTCACTCTTGGTGGGGGAGCTATTTCATGGAGCTCCAAGAAGCAAACATGTATAACTGATTCAACCATGGCGGCTGAATTCGTTGCACTTGCTTCAAGTAGTAAAGAGGCGGAATGGCTAAGGAATTTGTTAATTGAAATTCCGGTATGGCCAAAGCCAATGCCACCAATATCAATTCAATGTGACAGTGAGGCCACACTGTCAAGGGCCTATAGTAAGTTGTATAATGGAAAGTCCAGACATATTGGACTAAGACATAGCTATGTGAGACAATTACTCACCGATGGAGTAATTACAATTGATTTTGTACGGTCTTGTGAAAATTTAGCGGATCCTTTGACGAAAGGATTGACTAGGGACTTAGTACAAAAGACTGCTAAAGGGATGGGACTTAAGCCCATATTTTTGGACCACCAATGATGGAAACTCAACTCCATCTCAAATTATGAGAATCGGAGTTCAATGAGCAAAGTACATCATATGAGGTGGTTGAAGCACTAATACTATTATTCATCCTGAGGAAAATAGTGCTTGTATCTGTAATGTTAAAGAAGGTTGAATTTTATACTCTTAATAGATTTATAACACATGTGTGTTAAGGTGCTTTTGTTATGGGGCACTTTTGATAAATCTACCTATGTGAGTGTCAAAGGTGGTGCCGCCTTCTATGCGTTAAGGGCTTAACTCTAGAGCACTCATGAAACAGGATATAGACACAAGGCCAATCCACGTGTCGGTTTTTTGAATGCTCAAAAATAATGGATATATGTGTGTGTTAGTGTTTCCGATTTTTCATCTAGGAAGTTGGTTCAAAGACAAATCTACCATTCTTTCTTGATTAACTTTGAAATACTTTCACTAAGTAATGGTTCAAGTCGTGAGACACCATTATTTATGCACATAATCCGGAGTCTATGTTAGAGATATATTTAATTTTAAAAATGGTGGAGGATTGTTAGATATTTTTCAAATTAAATTTAAATCATTTATTTGATTAATGATTTAATATTAATATTAATTTATATATTAATGGTGTGATTTATTTTCCGATAGTTTTCTGAAGGTTGTAACTTTTCGTTTGGAATTTTCTAAATTTGAATATCAAAATACTAACGTTGAAAGCTTTCTTCATTTTGAAATGGGTTTTCTTTGAAGAGGTGTCTTCAACTCATTTCCCAAAGGGTGTGAGTATTATTATATATAATCAAAGGATGAAGACGTGAAGGGGGACTCTGAGTATCTTAATTTCTTCATCTCTGCCACAACTATTCACCCACAATCATTACAAAAGTTTACTTCTTCCTTTTCTCTGGCGTAAGGCAGTACATACAAAAATACTTCATATGTTTCCAGCCTCTAGTATTATATTCCGAATCATAGTTATTTTAATAAATTATTTTGAGTATTCGGGTTTGTCTTTGAAAGTGCAATTCGCTGGCAAACTACAGTTCTTATGACTGGGCTCCATTGTATCCTGAGACAAATTCGCTATTAACTCAATTGCACTCAGTAGGGGACGCATATTGTCTTGAGGAGAGCGTAAATTTTGCGCGACTTGGAGGTTATACGAAATCATTCGTACGAGTTGTTCATCCAACATTTCTAACAATTTATGTATTTAATGTAATGTGAATGTGTAGTATCTGTAATGTGAAGGGAAAATTGCATATTGTACCTTTGTGAAACACGAAACTTGCACACACTCCCTCTGTATTAAAAATATAACGTTATATACCCTTGTGTTAAATTGTTTTGTTTTTTTTTTTTTTTTTGATAAGAAAGATTTTCATTCATAAAACTGAGCAAACGGGGGCAAAATGTTAAGGGATATAATCCCTTCATTAAAAAATAAATTAGGAGGAAGAGAATCTAAAGGAATTGGACCCGTCCAATTTCTTTCCAACCCTCAACAACAAATATTACTAATAACTGTAGCACACTCTATGCGTGTGTAAAAATAAAAAAGCTTAAATTTTTTTTGAGTAAAATCATCTAATACAAAATAAGATGAATTTGACATTTAAATTTTTGAATAAACATCAAACGAATAAAATATAAAAAGATATAAGCAAACAAAAATAAGGGGAAAAGAAAAGAATGTGTGAATGAGAGAGAATGCTAGAGAAATAAAGAAATATTAGGAGAGAGGGGAGGAATATGGGAAAAGAAATAGGAAATAGAAATTAAAAGTTAAAAGAATCTAGGAGATATAATACATAAAAGAAAATATTTGGCACACTTGTCAAATTTTTTGGAATAGAAATGGTTTCACCGAAACTTGACAGCCCAAGATAGTTTCTTTGAGCCCCTCCCACTTTCTATATAGTATAGATGAGCTGCAGAGTTTTTACTACGTTCGACAAAATGGATCTTCCATTTATGAAAAATACTAAAGAGGTTTCTGATCTCACTTGTGATCACACGATATTTCCAATCAACCACCATTGAACTCTCATTTACGTTGTGAACCGCAACGAGACAATCACTTTAATTTGAACAAGAACTTCATCAATCTTTGCACGCTCCAACCAGTTGCAAGCTTCCCGAATAGCCACTATTTCAGCGTCGCATGCATCACTCACAAATCCACGTTTAGTCGCCCCGAAAAGGAAACAACATTTTGAATCTCGGATCACCAATCCTGCACACATCAAGCCATCCTTGAAAGCTGCATCAACATTCACAACAAAGGTAGTAAATCCATCAATCCCCACAGTCGGTACTTTATCCCTATGATTTGAAATTTTAAGCTTTAAGATTTGAGCTGGCAGAAGCTCCTACATACGAAACTCTGTTTGAGAAATAATAGATTCAACCGAAATAGGCTTCGCCCTTGTGTTAATTTTTAGATTACACACTCTCCCTTTTTGCTAGACTTCACTAACTCCGTTAATATTTTGTGCGGTTTGCCCATTATGCCCCTCTGTTTTTACAAATATTTTGTTAATTCTCATAAACCCTCGGCCATTGGATCTTTAAGCCTTAGCCACTGGATATTTAATCCTCAGCCGTTTGATCAGGCAAAAAAACATTAGAAAAATTCTGAAAATTCAAATAAATCATACGAGAATTAGAAAAAAGTTTGAAAATCAGAAAATACTTAGAAAATTAAGGAAAATTTAGAGAAAAAATCAGAAGAATTTTGAAATTTCAAATCGAATAAATCATAAAAACGAGAAAAAAAATCAGGAAAATCTAAAATAGATTAGGAAAAGTCTGAAAATCAAAAAATATATCAGAAAAAGGGAAAATTGCACTTCACGTCCCATAACTTTCTCCGAATTCAATTTTGGTCCCACTCATTACCAAAATCTCACATTACATCTCATATCTTTCAAAAAATCTCACATTTGGTCCCATCCGTCCATTCCCGTTTATTTTTAACGGCAGAAGGCATGTGGGTCGTTAGTCAAAGCCATGACCGTGATGATATGCACTTGATTTGGGCTCCAACACAAGGGATAATTACAAAAACTCCCCAACTTGTAATTAGTTTAATATTTTAACAAAAAAACATAAAATATAATACATATATATATATACACATACACAAAATTATATAATATTTTATATATAAAAATAACCAAAAATAAATAAAAAAACCACTGTCCATTGTCTTCACTGTGAAGACGATGAACAGTGAACCAAATATCCCCCACAACACACACATAATCACACATACATATATAGACACACACATAGACATATATATAATATGTATATATATACACACAAAATTATATAATATTTTATATATAAAAATAACAAAAATAAAAAATCACTGTTCATCGTCTTCACTGTGAAGACGATGAACAGTGAATCCAATACCCTCCATCACACACATAATCGCACATACATGTATAGAGACACACATAGACATATATAATATTTATATATATACACACAAAATTATATAATATTTTACATATAAAATAACCTAAAAAATCACTATTCATCATCTTCACTGTGAAGACAATGAATAGTGAACCTAATATCCCCGCAACACACACACATAATCGCACATACATGTATAGAGACACACATAGACATATATAATATGTATATACACACACAATTATATAATTTTTTATATATAAAAATAACAAAAAAATAAATAAAATATCATTGTTCATCGTCTTCACTGTGAAGACGATGAACAGTGAACCAAATATCCCCTTCCCCTCCCCCCTACCCCCACACGCAGATACACACGTACATATAAAGACACACACACACACATAGACACACACAAAATCACACGTAGGGGGAGTTTACGGGGTGGCGACGCGAGGTGGTCAGAGGAGGTGACGGCGTGTAGAGACTCACGCAGAAGACGATTGGAAAAAAATTGATTTTTTCTGTATTAATATATATATATATATATATATAATTACTTATGAAAAAAAAACTATTGGTCTTTAACTAATGGCCCACGTGCAAGGCACATGCCTTCTGGTGTTAAAAATAGACGGAAATGGACGTAGGGGGCCAAATGTGAGATTTTTTAAAAGATATGAGGCGCAATGTGAGATTTTAGTAATGAGTGGGACCAAAATTGAATTCGGGAAAAGTTATGGGACGTGAAGTGCAATTTTCCCATCAAAACAATTGTACAAAATTCTGAAAATTGAAAAACAAATTCTGAAAAATGAGATAACAATCAGGAAAAGTAACAAAAGTAAAATAAAAACAAACTTTGTGTTATATGTTTTCGTATTCCTGAAGTGTCAACCACCTTTACCTTGAATTACGTTTTGTTATAGTGTAGTATGTAGATATTGGTTCTTATTCAGAAAGTGTGAAAAATGTTCTCTTTATAAATAAACACATACACACAAATACATATATATATATATATATATATAAATACATATATACATACATTAGATTCTAATACAGTTTTTCTAATTCCTTTTTAGATTAGTGGGCTTTCGCATTTTAAGCACAGGGCAAGAGAATTACAAGGGTTTTGAGTTTTTGGTGTTTTGAGACCCCTGAAAAGGTGGGGAATGGAATTTGAATCTTGGCCGATACCCAGAAGCTCAAAAATTTCATAACTGATTTCAACGAAACCAGATGTTATTGACCAAATACAGTGATGACTAAAATTTAGTTTTAACTTTAAGCCTTAAGAGTTAAAGTTATATATTTTTTACTTTCTGATCATATTTCATATATATTTTATGTTTCGGTTTTATTTAATGTTAAGATCATTTTCAATTTTGCTTTAGAAGCTACTTTCTATTAGGTTAAGTTTAAAAAGAATTCAGCTATTATTTATATATTTAATGACTAAGAGATGTGTAATGTGAAAATGAAGTACGTGTAACGCCATAAAGTAACTGTACTCTAAACATGACTTATTTCTAATGTCAACATGAAATACGTTAAATTAGTGGCCCAAAAAGAGTGTAAATTCTTAACCAATCAAATATTGCATATTAGTTTTCTTGTTTAGAGTGTTTTTTCTTCATTTTTGTCCTGTAATCCAAAAAAAATAAAAAATCAACCACCAGAGTAATGTTAGGAAAACAACGGCTCAATGGTGAAAATACTCGAAAATTAAGTAACACAATGGAAAATCTAAAGCAATAAAGAAGACCATGATTTTTCGCGGTGTAAACCCAAACAAGGGAAAAAATACCTCGAACTAGATCTTTTTTTTTCTTTTGATGCACCAACTAGATCTTATTCAACTTATCAAAGTTATTCAAGGTTTACAAGCTTTGAGTTCTTGTATTTATAGAGTACAAGAGTCAAAACCCTAATAAGACTAAGAGAAACAATCCTAACATACTATGGAATAAATGTCAAATAGTTAGGACACAATTCCAAAACAATTAGAACTAACAATTGCCAAAATACCAAAAAATGAAAACCTACCAAAAAAAACACGCTAAGGCTGCGCTACAGCGAGCAGAAGTGCTCGCTACAAAGCGGGCACTCGGCCTTCGACAGAGCCGCACTATAACGCCACTTACCGGCGCTACGCCGCGGTCCTTGCTCGTGCTGCATCGCCATTTCTCTTGCCTATGCTGCTCCCCTCCAGCTTCTTTTAACTCTGTTTCACGATCCCTTGGCTCCATTTTTCGGCTCTAGTTTTGATCTGACTCCACCAATACTCAACAATCTCCCACTTGGAGACTGATAAAAAATAACTCGAACTCAAACTCAAAATGAAAAACCTTTTTCACTTTCCCTAAGTAAAAAACCTGATCTAGTTGGAATATCCCCAAACTCAATGGAGATCAATTAAGGCATCTCCGTGCCTCAACAATTTGTCCAGATCCAGTGAGCCCCACTTAATTAACTCTCTCTTCTTTTTCAACGTGTACAACATTCCCTTTCTCGAACTACTTGCCACTACTCTATTCTCTTTAGTGATCACCCTAAATCCAACACTGAATACCGTGGCATATCCCTCTCAGTCCAACTAACCTGCAGATATAAGACTCATTCTGAGATCAGAAACATGTCTCACCTCCCGCAACCTAAGTCGCACTCCATTGGTATCCTGGATATTAACATCACCCTTATGTACTGTGTTCAAAGTTTCGTCTCCACCTAGAAAAACCTTTTCAAACTCACTGGAATTGTAGTTGGCCAACATTTTATTCCCCGATGTAGAGTGATAAGATGCTCCTAAGTCTAAAATCCAAGTATCCCTTGGATCCTCGGTACAACATACCAAATAATCAGCTACCTCCTCTGCCATTGCGTTTGCTGATCCCTCATCCTGCTTTTTCATCTTATTTTTCTTCGGCTCCTTGCCCTTGTTTGGGTAGTGCATGGGTTTCCCGCAATTAAAACATTACATGTTCTCCTTGTTGTTGGGTTGGTAATCTTAGTGGTGGCTAAACGCAACAGAAATTAAAAAGTTTACACAACTACCCCAAAATAAGATTTTCAGTTGCTCAATCGAATCAATAATGAGAAGGAAATAAGAAAACTAACCAATAACGCTTTTAATATTCCGGTTGAATTTGATATTTTCGACTCAACCCATTGACACGTCCAAGCCACCGGTCACAAACTCTCCAAGAGATCCAAATCCAATGATGTATCTCCCAGTTGTAGCGATCTATGTGTCTCGCCTCTAACGGTATCTACACCTCCTTGGATTTCCAAATAATTCATTCTTAGTGCTAGTCAATGGATTATTTCTAGATTCCTAATCTAGGTTTATAGGTGAAAGGATGAAATATATAAGTGAGAGATTAAACTCAACACATGAGTAAAATCTCACCAAAATAATAGGCTAAGGTGACGGTTAACAAGAGAGGAAGAAGTTGAAATTTTTCCTTTTCTTTTCTTATGTTGGGCGAAAATCACACTATGTGAAAAAGTGTGTTATATGTTTTCTTAAACACATATTTATAAATGAATAATCACAATCCTAGTATAATAAGAATATAAGGAAAGTTAAACTCTTCCTATATTCAACTTCCTTAATTATAGATATACTATATATGATATTCTTAATAAGTAGGAACTTAGTCACCAAGTAACTAACTCATTCTTAAAGACTTCAAGAGGGATCAAATCCTTCCACCATAGAAAACGCTTACCACACCTATGCTAAGGCTTGGAGCTCAAGAAATTAATTCTCATGATTTAATTCTTGACTCCTGATTAATTAAATAGTCTAACCAATTAATTAAGTCTAAATAATTAAAGTCCAACCTTAATTATTATTAACCTATTTATTTAATTTTCAGCTCCAAGCCTTTTAAAATAAATTATTTGGACTCTTCTAGGTCCATTAATTATTAGTCCAACTTGGTTAATTAAAAAGTCCAATTAATTGATCTTCTATCAACTAATTCATATTCCCCATTAGGAAAATACTAGACTTTCCTAATTTTCTCGATTTATCTAAAATCGATTAATCACATCACATAAGCAGAAACTCTACAGAGTTAAGAGTATGACCTTTTAGGCTCGTTCATGTGCTAGTAATAAGTATACTTTCTAAAGTGCTAATGCACTTTCCTAAAATGGATAGTACTAGATTAAATCATTCTTGATTTAATCAGATCATGAATCAATCACCATGATGTCATGGTACCTACAAATCGAGGCTACTCTCTAACAACAGGCCTCGAAGACATAGACATAACGAATTATAAAGATACTACCTTTCATAATCACGATTCTCGCATAAGTAAGATCATTCCATCTAATCCCTCGAATTGAGTCTAGAGTAATAGTATAGGCGAAACTCTAATGACTCAATCTCTATGTTTCCCATTAATGGTGACATCAACTTTGATCATCTAAACGGGGAAACACCCAGCCTCTTTAGATATCTTACTCTAGCTAGAGACTCCTAAGTTGGTGTCTTATGTAACATAGGAGATTTACTGATTTGCTAAATCAGAGATAGATTCCATTTTGGTCTCACATATACCTTCTTAAATAATCAGACCATACTCAAAATATCCCATATAATGGTTCGCTAAGAAATCATGAGAAAAATCAAAGCATGGTAGATCATGCACAAGATATCCCACGGAACTCAGGTCCATAAGGATTACTCGTTCACCTACGTGATTATAGGAAGTCCCAGATTTGACTAGGACATCCATTTAGGAACTTCCAATGGGGTTGTTCAATTTACCCATTTCCCAAATGAGAACCCTCATACACGCATAGGCTTTCACCGTGCCAATGCCAATGGAACGAGACACATCCTCTAAGAGTATGCGTGTACAAGCAAGTCTTTCGGGTCCATCAATATCCCTCATCTTGATGGTCTCTTTAAACAACTTGGAACCGATTTTAGTATCACGACCATGGAGACATATTCCATCATCGTCATACCCGATGTCCGATGTTGCCCCATAGTCATATGTGATCCACGAAACTCTATTCTAAGCAATGTAAAGATATTTAAGAATAAAGAATGCCGTAAAGGATTTGACTTATTACAGTAAGATTGTCATAGAGTATCTCGAGAATGGTGCCCAAATAATTAGTGCGTCGGACACTAACTCTTTCACTTATGTTTTCCCCTGTGACCATTTTGACTGCTTCTTCCACCGACACTTAAGGTTCCTACCATAAATCCTCCAAATTCCTCCTACAAATTCCTCGATTAGAATCATATCTCGAATTTCTTGAAGCTTAAACATCTTTTCCTGGATGAACCGCTAACCGCAGTCACAATGACACTCCAGCTATCAAGAAGAGACGACGGTAGGATCAAAGCCTGGATCTCATTGTCAAACATGTTTTAATCAAACTCAACTGAGTTAAAATTACATTAAACTCATTGATGTGATCTAGGGGTGATTGCAGCGCAGTTTCAGTTTTATTTCACCTATTTTCAAACTGAATTGCCAAATGCGGTTTTCCAAATAATAATTTTAAAATGCAATTTTGAGATTCCAAATTGCTTATATGGTTTTGCGCGGTTCGGAGCAGATTTACATTAGCTTAGAATATTACAATTGTATCTTGAAGTGTTAATAAATTAAATCAATCCATTTTCTCATTGAACTCTCCAATGAAAACAACTTGTAAAAACAGTAACTAATCTTGTAAAAGTTGTTAGCTTAAATTACTAAAATATAATATCAAAACTAGCATATAGAAATCAGCGTGAACTTTATTTTACCACTAAAATCAATTGCTAAGAGATACAAGAACAACTCTCCTATAGACAATTGATAGTAAATACGAGACATACATGCCTATTCTTAAAACATTCGGACCACATTATAATTAATTTAACAAACTGAATAAATTAAATCATCATCACAAAGATCATGACGTACAAATATATTATAATAACTTATGTGTAATGTGTATGACACAACTATATTGGTTTCAAACATAAATTATCAAGTATTATTAGAATAGAAAATATAATAATTAAATTCTAATATTTCATATATATATATATGTGTGTGTGTGTGTGTGTGTTATATATATATATATATATAGATAGATAGATAGATACACATGCGGTACGGTTCTATTTTTATAAGTAAAATTAATACCAACCAAATATCGCGGTGCAGTTTTCATTTAATTTCCAAATTGGTGGTTTCTATAAGAATTTGGCAAAGTCGGTTCAAAGCGGTCAGTTTGGTCGATTCTCAAATTCTTTTGATCAGTCCTAATGTGATTCATCACAGATCCACCTCACCCAAAACGTCCTACCCATCAAACATACCTTGTTCGAGGTGGATGGCTTCTTTTACATATTTGATAGAGCCTACATCAGACCCGTTTTAGTCTTCTCTTGATAATGTTGAAAGAAACATTACTCCCCAGTGTCAACCGAATCACGCCCAAAGCTTGACGATCTAGCAAAACTCAGTCGTCATCTGTCACCTTTGCCGCCTTTTTTCCCTTCAACGGATCGTGCAGATTTTTCTGATACAGATAATCCTCTATCTGCATCTTTCAGAATCCGAAATCCTTGCCATCGAACCTATCAATGTTAACTTTTCCCTCTTCACCAGCTATAGCTCCCACTCGACAAAATCTCAAAGCTAAAAAATTAAGCTCCGTATTTACCCTCATATCTAGTTCTAAGACGTCTCCTCTCCTAAAACTAAAACCTAGGATCTTGATACCAATTGTTAGGAACACAACGAATCAATGGTGAAAATACGCAGAAATTAATAACAAAATGGGAAATCTAAAGCAATAAAGAAGATAATAATTTTCTTAGTGGAAACTCAAACAAGAGAAAAAACCACCTCCAACTAGATCTTATTCAACTTATCAAAGTGATTCAATGTTCACAAGCTTTGAGTTCTACTATTTATAGAGTACAAGTGTCAAAACCTAATAAGACTAGAGAAACAATCATAACACACTAGGGAATAAATTGCAAGTTACAAATGGATGTCTATAAATACATCAGGCTACCAACTGAAATGCATAAGGTATTGTGCTCATTTCTTACTATCTCACTCACTTTGAGGACACATAGTCGTGGAGAGATGTACCCCATGTCTCACACGCAGAACCCTTCCTAGAGTCTTCCATCCTAAATCTCTTTAGAACCTTATCTATAAAGGGCTTTAGACATGATATACATATCTCTAAGTCTATGTGTCCTCAAAGTGAGGAAGATATAAAGAAGATGACACAGTACCTTATGCGTCTGTAGTCGATAGCCTAATGTATGCAATGCTGTTGTACAAGACCCGACATTGCCTACGCAGTAAGCGTGGTGAGTCAATTTTAGGTAAACCCGGTTAAGGACTTTAGGTTTCGCAAAAATACGCATCGGAAGATAAAAATACCAACAGGGTCATCTTGATTTACATATTCAAATTAATAATGCTAAAACGTACCAGTTGTAGCGAAGTGGTTGGAGAACCCTGCTCTTCAAATTTTTTTGAAACTACTGTAGAGTTGTCTTCTTCAATCCTTGTCATTTCCAGCCTTCTTGAAACCTTTGGAGATTTTGTGAAGTCTGATCCGAATAGTGAATATACTTGGTCTCTGAATAATCACATCGATTGATGAAGATGAAAAACTTCTTTTTACTCTATGGGGAGCGACGGCTAGAGCTATAGAGAGAGGGAGGATTTTTCTTTTTCTAGTTTACTCAGAGAGTAATGAACCACTTACTCAAAACTTACAAGTGATATGTTTTTATATCACTTGACTTATTGACCAAGATAAGGCCATATACTTTATGTTAGGCGTCTAAGTGGACGCCCAACTTGGCATAGTAGGCGTCCAATGGACGCCCACTATGGCCCGCTTGATCTTGTGTTGTAAGTCAAGACTTATCACTTTTAAGTGTGATAAGTTTTTGACCTAAGTGATTCATTACTCTTCTAGAAAAAATAAAAGAAAAATCCTCCCTCTCTCTATAGCTCAGTCGTCGTCCCACATAAAGTAAAAAAGGAGTTTTCTTCTAGATCATCCATGTGGATTATTATCGAGTATATTCACCGTTCGGATCAGACTTCACGAAATCCCAAAGGATTCAAGAAGTCTGGAAATTACAAGGATTTGAGGAGACAGCTCTGCAGAAGTTTCAGAAAATTTGAAGAGCCGAGGGTTCTCCACCACTTCACTACAACTAGTATGTTTTGGCGTTATTTATTTGAATATGTAAATTTAGATGACCACATGTGGGTATTTTTATATATCTTTCGCTGCGTATTTTTTTGCAAACCCCAACATCCCAAACAATTAGAAACAGTTCCAAATAAATTGGGACTAAACACTTGCCCAATACCAAAAAATAAAACCCCACCAAAAAAACACGCTGAAGCCCGCGCTGCAGCGAACCTGTTAGATTAGAGAAAATCCTCTATGAAACTTGTATTACTTAGTACATATATATAGTTACAAGAGAAGGAGAATATAAGGAAACCCTAAACTATAAAGAAGGTAAATGATAAACAAGGTAATAAGAATACTAGTCTAGCTAAGCAAGCAATAATAATATCTAACACTCCTTCGCAGTCGACACTGAGACTGGAACGAAAAACCATGAAGAGCAA
>WHWC01000033.1:0-39163 GCA_019426215.1 Buddleja alternifolia
CAAACAGATCCATGTGAAGTAGTTCAATTATCCTAGAGGTAGATAGATGAAGTTTTCTCTTGAAAGATGATTTAACTTGTTTTCCATTTGATACAAAGGCGATCCTTATGAAGTGGTCCTTTAGGTAACCCCTCTACAATATTTAGCGTTATCAGCTAAGAGATTGTCTTAAAGTTGAGGTGATTCATTTTTCTATGCCATAACCAACCTGTTTTAGATTCAATTTGACTTTTAGCAACAAAGCATATTGGGTTGTTATCATTTGTTGAACCCTAATCTACTTTATACACATTATTTGTTCTTTTGCCTTTCAATTTAGTAGATTTAGTCTTAGCGTCGTTTATATAGCAACAGTCACTTGAGAATTTGACATCAAAGCCTTTATCGCTAAATTGACTTACGCTTAATAAATTATGCTTAAGGCCCTCAACATAATAAACATCACTTATCATGATGTTCCCCCTATGCATAGTACTTATACCTTTGGAGTTGTCACCAAATACAACCTGAGGACCATTAGTAGCTCGATAGTTGATCAAGAGATCCTTGGAGCCTATCATGTGCCTTGACGACCCACTATCGATGTACCAAACAGATGTATCGGCTCTAGCTCTAGGTACCTGCAATCAAAAGGGAAGTTTTAGTTAGTGTTATTTATTTAGGTACCTTTGCTTGGTCCTTTCACATTAAGCATCATTTTGAACTAGAACTTTAGGAACCGATATTTGCTTAATCTTCATTGAGAGAGGATTAGCCTTCTTGGGTTTCACCTTGTGTTGTGTGTGAGTTTTGTTCACCTTGTGCTGTGTGTGCTTTTTAGGTGTATAATAATATCCTCGATTATAATAGTAATCATAATCATAGTCATAATCATAATCATCATAGTAACGATAATATGATCTAGACCGTTGTGGATATTGATGCTGGTATTTCCTTGGCGCTGGCTTGGGATGCTCTTTTGGTGCTAGACCCTTAGCGCTTGATTCATAGTGGTTAGGTTTATCCTTAGCCTTTTGAGCATTTGGATGAACCTTTCTTTGTGAATCATTTGCTTTCGCTTTTCCATTGCATCAACTTTGGCTTTCTCATTTAGCCTCGTACCATTGTCACTCGGTTCAACAGGTGTTTGACGTTTTGAACATTTCTCAACAAAGAAAACATCTTTTCCTTTGTTGTTCGCCATAACATTAGATTTATTTGGTTGTGTTACCAAATTTAGTGCATCCTAAACCGGTCTTTTCACCAAATAGTCTTGTTACCTCAGTCACATTGTCTAGCTTTCTGGATGCTTTGGACAATGATGAGACGAGCTGCTCTGATTTAGCAAGCCTGGCAATCAGGTCATCTTCTCTCTTGACTATTATATCAAGATCACTTTTTAAATTAGTTATCTCACTCTCTAGTGATTGGTTCTTCTCAATGCATTGTTACTGAACTTGCAACTCTGCCTTGAGCTTCACATTATCACTCTTGAGCGATGAAATTATATCGAAGTGATATTGATATAACTTGGCGGCATCTTGACAATCATTATAATATTCTTTAACTTTGCTAAGTAATTCATCATAAGAGAGAGGGTAAGATATCTCAGTGTTTACCTCAGGAGACACTTCATCATCTCTGGCCATGAGATAAATAAGCGCTGAGTCATCCACTAGTTCATCATCATCACTACTCTCTTCTGATGACTCCAAATCTTCAGGTGCAGACGCTGGTTCTAATTTCGCTAGCAAACCTTGTTGGCGAAGATTGCTCCTGAATTGGTTTCTATCCAAGTAATTCTTCCTTGTGGGCTTGGATACGTTTGGATAAGGGCAATTTACCTGGTAGTGCTCTGGTTTCCTGCAATTTACCTGATAAGGGCAAACTATTGTTGTACTGGAGAAGGCGTTTTATATGAACTTTGTCCTTGATTATTGGAACCTTTTCCTTTCTTTTCATATCTCAAAAACTTTCCGAATCTATTTAGTAAGGCCAACTCCTCTTCCTCACTAATATCTGAAACTTTTCCTTTGTTACCCGATTTTCCCTTAATAGATGCTATAAGCGCTCCAAATTCAATTACTGGACTGCTCACTATATCACTTGCCGAATTCAACTCAAATTCAAACGCTTTGAGCTTTGAAAAATCATTTTCGGGAGTTAAAAGATCCAAATTGTTTGATTCTCTCATTGCAGTTGTTTTCATAAAAAATCTACTCGGCAGACTTCTGAAAATCTTGACCACCATTTCTCTGTTATGTCCATACCCAAAGATGTTAACTCTATAACAAGAGCTGTAAATCTTATGTCCAATTTCTCTAAAGTCTCATTGGGCAACATCTTAAAACCGTTGAACTTTTCCTAGGCAATGGAAAGCTTGTTCTCTTTGATCTGTGCTGAACCACCACAAATTATAGCCAACTTATCCCATATTTCCTTAGTAGTATTATATGACTTGTTCTTATTGATTAAGTTGTCATTATCACTAATAGCCGTAAATAGAGCGTTATGACCAATATTGTCCAAATTCGCTCTTCGACGCTCATCTGGAGACCATTCTTGTTTTGGAGTTTCCACATAGCCATCCAGAGTTTCTTCTGTGACTCCAGGCGCTCTAGTGATAACCTCGTATATACAAATAGGTCCATCTGAAATAATATCACACATGTCATCATCACATGAACAAAGATATGTAAATGCTTTAACTATCCATGTGTCATAGTTTGACTCGGTCAGTTTAGGAACTTTAGCAAATGCCACGGAAATTTTAATGCAACTAGATTTAAAAGGATCTAAACAAGCTATTATGTTTGGAAATTTTAAAATTTCAACTTTAACTACTTTGATATCACTTGTTGGTCTTTTTTTTACTTCAAAAAATTTCGTATTAAAATTGGTTTGGACGCTTGAAAATGTAGGCGCTTGGCTAAGCATCTACTTGAAGACTGTTTTAAAAAAATTAACTTAGACTGAAGACTTGAATACTATAACCAAGTAGGTTTAAGCGTTCAGTTCTTTAATCAGTGTTAGCACAGCGGAATGATTTTAAAGTCTTCTCTTTGAAAGTTTTAGCGTCAAAAAATGTTTATTAGTTGCTTAGCATTCGATTGTTTTTACTTAAAAGATCTATGCAATGATATGATAATAATGAAATTGACTGTAAAGTAAAGAACACAATATTTGTAAGGTTCGTTGGGTGATGTAATCCCAACTACGTCATTCTTCTCCTCGAATCACTAGATGTCAATTCACTAAAATGATTCTCAAAGAATCACACATAATCTTGTACAAATTAGGGAGAGATGGATGTCGATGACTTGAGCTCCTTGGTCACACATATTTCTGCTCCAAGACACTTCTATGCCCTTGCTTCATTCACACAGAAATATTGCAAGTATCCAACTTCGACTTCACACAAATCGCGAGGCTTGGATAGGGTTTTTCTAACGGTTTGTTTGATTTTGGTAAAGTTCAAACAACTTGAAATATCTCGATAGTAATGTAGGTTTCTCTGAAAAGAATGTTGACAGTCTGTGAATAGTTGACAGTCCAATAGGGTGGCTTCTCCGTACATCCTAAAAGTGTTTATCACATTTAATGCTCTTATTAGCTTTTAATGCATTTGAATTTAATGCCCGTTGGACATTAATGATCTGAGAATATTTGCATCAAACTCTTTCTGGACTTAGAAATAAATTCAGGTAAAATCAGTAATTGATAGACGCTCATTCATCCTTGAATCACTTCTGTCCTATAATCACCGCTTGATATAGCTTGGCACTTGGACGCTTGGAATCTTCATCTTCATTCAGACTTCAGATGCTTGAGTCTTCAAACTTAACAACTGATAAGGTCACTCAAAAATTATCAGATGTTCAGTCTAGGACTACTTAGCCTAACAATCTAGAATAAAAAAAAAAAACAAAGCCTATAAAGCCTATTACAAATCTAACGCTCAAAGCCTATACATATTTTCTTATAAAATCAAACTTACATATTTTGGGGTCTAACAAAGAATCCTAATTGTCATCATCAAAGCATCTAACTTGAAACTCCTAACACGTTATCTCGAGGCAACGTAGGGGTTGACTTAAGGCAGCACCCATGGCCACTGTGAGGTCTGGCACCTCGGGATCGAGCGCCACGAGGTCGGATGCCTCCGGGTCGAGCACTAGGGGTCGGATGCCTTGCCATTGCAATGTGTGCGAGGTACTTCGATTTGAGTATGAGTTTCATGTCTTAGGGTGGAGCTCTTAAGTTATGAACCTCCACCCCAATTGACTGATAACCTCAGAGGGGTTATAAAGTTAGTTGATGAGGCACTTTAGAAGAATTTTAGGTGTTGAGATGTGGTTCAAGCACACCTTTATTTTTGAGACACGCCTCATAGAGAGGGGGCATATGCCTGGCCTAAGGGGAGGCTTGCACTTTGCCCATAGGAAGCATGTCATCTCGGAGGAGACTTAGAATTTTGAGGCCCCTATCCAGTGATTCAGCATCCCAGAGGGGAAGGGACCTTTAATTTTTTACCTCAATCTGAGCATTTACACTCCGGAGGGGACTTGGAATCTATTGGGCGTGCCTTTGCCCTAAGGTGAGGGGATAAGGGCTTTGGCCTCGAGGTATAGGGGCTAGGTCTCTTGCCTCAAGGTGAGGGGGCAAAGGCCTTGGTTCCATGGTGAATAGGCAGTGTCCTTAGCCTTGAGATAAGGGGGCAAGGGCCTTGGCCTCGAGGTGTAGTGATGAGGTCCTTTGCCTTGTGGTAAGAAGGCAAGAGTCTCTTCTTCATGGCGAGTGGGTTAGATCCTTTGCCTCGAAGTGAGACGGCAAAGTCCTTGGCTTCTAAGTGTGGTGGTTGTTTTTTCCTTTTTGTAGTGTTGGATTTATTTCCTATGGCTTTTTATGCTGGACCATATGTCGAAAATGCTTTTTGCTCACCCTATTGGGTAGGAAAGTGCTCCCCTTCAAGAGGGATTTTGGTAGCGAGAAGACGTATCGCTCTTATGCGACAAGGAGGTTGCCTCGCTGTTGTGGCGAGGGGCCTCCTCTAGAACCTCACGGTTGTGTGCCATTGTGGAGTGTAGCCTTGAGGCTTTTTGCTGAGGTATTTTGCCTCCCGATAATTCTTCACCTGGATGTTATGCGAGTTACTTCGTATCGGCGGGTGATATTTGACGCCCTAGTCTAACCTCGTATGACATATTAACCGGTGAAACATATGTTGAGCTGTTTTAGGCTTCAAATAAGTCTTTACTTCTTTCTTTGTGGCTTCATGAGCTCTAGCGGGGTATACCTTATGGCTTCATGAGCACTAGGTTAACTACTTAATTGAATTGTTGTGCCCCGTGGCTTCATGAGCTCCAGCGAGGTACTTAGTCATTTTTAACTCGCCGTTGGCGGGATTCAATGAATGCTAGGAGTGATAGATAGCTAGTGGTATGATGATAGTGAGCATCAGGCTAGTTAGACCGGGGGGGGGGGGGGGTTGCTTGATTTCGATCCTCGAAATTGTGTCCTCGCGACTGGACGTGAGGCTTGTTGCCTCGTTGTGCTGCGAGGCGCCGCGAGGCTTCTTATCTTGCGGTGCCGCGAGGCGCCTTCTTCTGGGGTGTTACCCGGGCTTATAACCTCATGGGTTTTTATCGGTGGTGACTTATGGATTTTTATATGCCTTATGTATATATCCATATGTTTTATCTTACGGTCGCTTTCTTGCTTGTAGGACTATGAGCTAGTCGAACGTTAGCAGCAATCTTGTTTTTGCCGTAGTATATTTTTGAGCTACTCATTAGCTCTTCATAGGCTTTGAGTAAGCCTTATGTTTTTCTAACTCTGTTGCCTTATGAGCTTTGATGGGGTGCCCATGATGGCGTTATTTGTTGGTCTTTATGCCTCTTACTTATTAGTGCTTTGTAAGACTAGTCTTACTTGTTTTTTTTCTACCCCCAAGATTTGACTTGGTGGGTGGATTTAGCTTTTTTCCTACCCCCATGATTTGACTTTGTGGGTGGATTTAGCCATCACATGTATATGCAAGATATGACTTGGTGGGTGGATTTAGCTTTCTTTCTACCCCCATGATTTGACTTAGTGGGTGGATTTAGCCATCACATGTATATGCCCCCCACTCCTTAGTTTTTCCTTTGTTGTAAAAAACTAGGAGTAGTTCGTGAGGGTTTAGTTACTTATTTCTTTTGAATAAGTGGCGTTGTTCGTGATTAGTAACCATGTTTTTTTTAAGTGGAGGTGTGAGTTACCACCTATGTATTTATTTTTGTAAGTAACCTTTTAATTAGCTTCTCTATCTCCACTTGTAGGTGATGGCATTCCTCTGCCGGGTGGCCCTTATCTCGGTGAAACTGACAATACTTCTTCGATTTGAGATGGCTAGGGCTGTCCCTAATCTTCTTGGGCCATTGCACTATGCCTTGTTGCTCGGCGATAGCTAGGACTTGCTCCCTTGGGAGTGTTGGGGAGTATACTTAGCAAACCCCGAAGAAGGCATGTGTTTACGCTCCTTGGTCTCCAGCATTTTGTCATCATCTTTGGCCTTCCTCCTACGGTCTCTTCAATTCGTATATACTTTTTAGCTCTAGCCAACAACTCCTCCATGGTTGATGGCGGCTTCCCAGCTATAGACTCCTTGAACCTACTATTGCGTAAGTTCTTCTGCATGATTCTTGACAGAAATTCATGGTTGACGTGCGGTACTTCTGACATCGCGTTGGAGAAATGTTGTACGTATACTCTCAATGATTCACCGTCCTTTTGAACCACTGTGAACAAGAAAGATGTCGTCTTGGGGTACTTCTTGTTCATGGAGAAATGATTAAGGAAGCACTTGGTCAGCTGCTCGAAGCCGGTAATGGTACTGGCGGGCAATTGGTTAAACCAGTTAAGCGCCCTACCAGAGAGGGTGGTTTGAAAAATCTTATAGTAGGCCGCGTCACTAACGTCATACATGTCAACCTTGGCGTTGAACTTGTCAACGTGGTCTTGAGGGTCCCCAGCACCCTCGTATTCACTTAGATGGGGTATCTTAAGTCCTTGCGGTAAAGACTCCGCCAAAATCGCCGGGCAGAAAGGACTTCTTTTAAGAGGTGCTATAGCCAATGGCAACAGCTGCATGTCCTCATATCTTCCACGGTTGTCTAAACTCTGATCACGCCTACGTCGGCCTTTGCGCCTCGGTAAGGTCTCTTCGGGGGTCAAGGATGCTTGACCTCTACGTAGTAACCTTGGGGGTGTTGGCCTTTGGTCTCTTCCCCTTGGTGGCCTCTTAGGGGGTGAGATCTCTTCTCTTTCTCGTGCTGCCCCATTTACCGGTGAGTCGGACCGCCTCGATGTTGTTGGGAATTATTCGAATAAAACGCAGTGGAAAGTAAATTTAATTCCCAAAGCCTGAATCATCTCTAATCCTTGTGTTTAATTGTGTATAGAAAGATTACCGTTCTCCCGTATGTTGATTTCTGAACGTGATCCTTTTCTCTAACGCCAAATTTGCCAACGTCTCTAATTCGTCACGCCAGAATCAAAAACGAAAAACTCCTCCTTTCTTCCTTGTCAAAGACGGCTAGAGAGAGAGAGAGGTGGGAGACTTTTTCTTGGAGAGAAAGTTATGTAAGTTGCCTTTTTGTTATTTTTCACCTTGTGATATATTTATATTATTATGAAACAATAACCCTAGCATGCAAGAGCCCTATTTGGGCGTCCATTTGGCCGCCCCTTAGTGGGCTCGGAAGCCTTCGGGCTTTCGTCTTGCTTGCTAATTAATTAATTGGATAATTTATTTATCCAATAAATAAATTGATAATCCAGTTAATTCAATTCCTAATTAATTTATAATTCAATTTCTCCAAGAAATTAATTAACTCATTAATTTAATTAATTCATTAAATTATCCAATAATTAATTAATTAATTATGGCATCCAATGCCGTGAATTTCTCTCAAGTCTTTTTCCCATGTTTTTCCTCTTGCACTTCCTTTAGGCGCGACTCTTTAGGTTCGTCTCAAAAGGTAATTGGGAGGAATCCAAAAGGGTGTGAGTGACACCTAGCCAGTCTCATGGCTCACACCGTAACCCAATTAAGAACGAATGAATAGGATCATTTCCAAACCTTTACGCCGTGAATACCGTACGTGTATAAACCTTTTATTCTTATATCCCAGTCAAGTAAGAGTCATGGTTTAAAGTCAAACTCATATAACTTGACCATATGCCTAAGCTCATAATAAGTCGAGGTATTTAAATGCTTTGGCCAAAGACTTTCATCCTCACTTATTCATGATCGCATAGGATATTTTACTCATTCACTTATGAGAGAATAAATTCCATATTGCAAATTAGTTAACAATGCTACTTGCCCATCAAGTCGCACTTCGAGGTCGATTCCACCAACAGGTGATTTGAATCTAAGTACTCTAATGACAGACTTGATGTCACAAGTACATCTTCAACTCGATTTCTCAGGTCAGAGATTCACACGTACCTATCACTACTTATCAGTTTCATCATTGACTGTCAGTGAGTGAATACCTATGTGATGAACTGATGCGAGCCGTGTTCGAACATATCAGTCCAATTGACACGTCTATGATATAAGTTCCCATTACCATTTCCATAGTGTACGACTGACACTTTCTCTGTCGAAACTTACATCATATAAGTCTTTATTCACTATTGATGCCTAATCAATATTTCTTAGACTTGCGAACCCTTTTAGATGTCAGGGGTCAAACCATTCTACTGCCTTTCCTCCTATCCCATAGGAGGTAGAAGGTTCGCCTTGTCATCAAGGACTTTACGTTGTTTATTCACACCTTCTAAATGCCTATAAGAAAACAACAATCAACTGTCTTATATTAATAGAATAACCATAATTTAGCTACAGTGTTTATTCCCTATAAATCTATCCTCTTTATGGCATTCGAGGGCATATACTCTAACAGATGTAATCCCACCGAGGGTCAAGGACTCTTGACCTCGGCGGGGGGATTGGCTTGGCGCCACTCAGTGAGGGCGACTCTTCTCTCGAGGCTCCTGACCCCTACATGTGGATGGAGAGGGTGTATCTTGCGACCCCTTCTCTTGAGGTTTGGGAACGTCTTGATGGCTTCTCATGTGGGGGCCTTGCCCCCATTAGCTGATGGAACAGGTGGTGCACGTGATGGATGTGCCTGGGCGTATTGCTGAACCACCCTCGCGGCTGCTCGCACAGAGGCGTCTTCAACTAGAGAAAGCAGTGCCTCTTACGTGATCGCGAACACCCTAGAAGCAGAGGGTGAAATCACCGCTAGTGTCACGGGCGGCACATTTTGCTTGTTCGTCGAGGGAGCTATTTCAGGATTTCCACCGTTAGTCGGACCGTTGGGGGGATTTTCTTCTCCCAGTTGAATGTTGGGCCGATCTTCAGGTGTTGGGTTAGGAAGTTCATCGGCAGCAGCTGGATGATGGTGGCTAGTCATCCTATCACCGGTAGTATGAGCTTGTGACTTAGTTTGCATACTCAGTGGCTGGAGCTCTTTTCCCACATACGGCGCCAAACTGATGATGGTGAAAATCGTCAGTCAATGAATAACACATGATTGACCACGTGGGGTGATGAAAACGATCCAACGCACGACAAACTAGGTTGGGGATTGATGAATGTATAGACTGCACTCGCCTTTAGTGAGCTACCTACGTACCCGATGAATAGGGATCAGGTCTGTTCGTAATTCTTTTGTGGAGTTACTCTCAATAGCCAGTGGATTTTTTACTGGGGAGTAGATAATGAGCCTTTCCCAGCTCCTCTACGGTATTTATATGGAGTTGGAAGTGGGCTATGGGCCGTGGGCTCAACTTTATCAGTAGCCCATCAGACTTATAGATATACCCCTTATGTAGCCCTTAGACTATTAAAATAGCCTAAGTACTCTTATTGGGTCGTCAGTCCTTTGGGCTCGACTAGTATACTGACCGCAGACTTGACCCACAGGTGGAACTCTAGCCCGAGCCGGGGGTATGTTAATTACCATAAGGCCCCTAGACATTTTTGGTGCACATCAGTAAAAACCTAAAAATTTCCTTTTTTATTGTTCTAATTTATTTTTTTCTGGATTTTTCAAATATTTAATTCTCTCTTATTACTTTTCAATTTTTTTTATGAATTTTTTTAGAATTTTAGTTGAATTTTTTTTCCCAAAATTTTCTATTTTTGACCGAATCTGCCCCAAGCTTACAAAGGGGGCTAAGTGCACATTTATGATCGGTTAGGGTGTCGGGTGTACTTTTCAAAATGTTAGGGGGCAAAATTCACATTACTCTATAGGTTGGGCGTGTCTGATAATAACTCTTATTAAATTATACTGCCCAAAGAAATAGTATACAGGAGTATATGGGATTATATACAAATGTTGAATTATCAAACAAAAGTATATGGGAATATAATAATTATTGTATGAGTAAAAGTTGTTTGGTAAAATAGGGGATTAATGCAAAAAAAAAAAAAAAACCCCTGTGTTAATGTGAAATTGCAAAAAAAGCACATGTGTTAACGAAATAGGCTAAAAATCACCATGTGTTCTTAAAAAGTAAGCAAACAGTGGATTTTTGGAAAAAAAAAGGGTGTTTTTCATGTTTTTCACCTTTAATGACATGTTTTTTTTGTCATTTATACACTCTCAAAACAAAGAAGCATGTCATTAAAGGTGAAAAACATTAAAAAACACGCTCTTTTTTTCCAAAAAATTTACTGTTTACAGACTTTTTAAGAACACATGGTGGTTTTTAGCCCATTTTGTAATACGGGTATTTTTTTGCAATTTTGCATTAACACAGGGTTTTTTTTTCATTAATCCCGTAAAATAGAGGCAATATGGAGTATAGCTACGATGAGTTGCTTTCTTTCTTTTTCTTTGGTTTTGCTTTTTTATCTCTCTTTCCTCTTCTGTCTTTAGAGGCTCAATCTCCGAGGCAAGAATCAACGTTTTAGAGAGAGAAATAGTGACAAGAAAATACTATTGCTCGCATGTAGATTTTTTTAAAAAAGTAATGGCTATGTTTGGTTATGTTTTCAAGTCATATTTGGTCCAAAATTCCCGCCAAACAATGTTTGTTTCACACAATATTTCATCAAAAATACACAATTTTTTTCATCCAAAAAAACATAATCATTATTTTTCATCTTTCTCTCACTTTGTCCCCTATCTCATTCTCTCTCCTTTATTTTTTATACAAAATTTTTTTCTCTCCTCTTAATATCCACTATCTCTCTCCTCTCTCTATCCCCCTCTCCTCTTTCTCTCTGTCTCCTCACTCTCTCTCCTCACTTTTTCTCTTCTCTTTGACCGTGTCTTTTTTTTTTTTTTGTAATGTTTTGTCATATCTTTGGCCGTGTACAATTAAACTTTAAAACAGAAAAAAGTTTGTTTGTTTGTAATTCTATCATGAGAAATAGTATTGATAAAACATAGATTAAAATTTGTGGAGTTTTCTAAAGTAAAACTTTCAAATTTTGTTTTTCAAATTAGTTATAGTGAAAGTATTTGTATTTATATATATCTATATTTATATACATATATATGTTATTTGTACATATTATTTTAAAGTTTTACTTATTTTTTATGTGTGTGGCTGTGTATAATTTATCTTATTGCTAAATTTGCGATTTGATTGTGTATGTGGATCGAGAAATGCATGTGTGTTACCCATATTTATATGTGTATGTTTTCTTAATGTATATTATGTGGAAAAAAAAAGGTCTTGGGACGGTCAAAGGCAATTTGACCACGGTCAACTCGGGTTTGACCTAGTCAAACGCATGGTCAACGCGAGTTTGACCGCGTGAATAGTGACTTGAAGCAAGGGTTTCTTATTTCGTGGTTTTGGTTTGAATTTGGTAATTGACTTGTAATAGGAGTGACCTAATTATCTAAGAATAGAATTGTATTTTAATAATTTTAAAAATATATTACTTATTAATATTTTTTTTATAAATTAAATAAAAAAAGAAAAAAGAGGGGAGGGGGGACTGTTCATCGTCTTCCCCAATCTCCCCCAACCCCCCCTCACACCCCTTTCCCACACGCACACACACACACAGAGTTTGAGCGCACACACACACTGTTACACGCACACAGAAACACACACACAGTCACACACAAACACACAATTACACACACAGAAACACACACACAGTCACACACGCACACTGTTACATGCACTCTCACACACGCTGATACATATATATATGAATATATAAACTTTTCTTTTAATTACATATCAACTATTATTAACACTATTACTTATATATGTGTGTGTGTGTATATATATATATATATATATATATACTTTTCTTTTAATTTTATATAAACTACTATTACTACTATTACACATATATATATGTACACTAATATATATATATATATATACACACACTACTATTACTTACATATATACATATATATTTATCTATACAATAATTATTTCAATCTCAATATTATATTATAATTTTTAATCAGACAAAAACTTACATGATTTGACAGCTACAGTAATTTATGTTCCCTCTGAAAACAAAACCAAACACTATCTCACCAAAAAATCACTCAAAAACCAACTCCCAAAACATAACCAAACATTATCCCATCAAAATTGCACGTGTCCCCATAAAATTTTCACCAATAATTCTCACCAAAATGCCATCCCAAAACATAACCAAACATAGCCAATAGGTTTCATGATAATCTCATAATATTAAATAATAGCAATTTAATTACAAACAACTAATAAAATATTACAATCAGTTGACAACTATCATAAAAATATATAAATGTCCATATACAGGTGGAAGACAAACCCAAAATCTCTAATATCTTGGGGTATCAATTTCGCCAATAAATTTAGACCCATCGGCATCCCAAGTAGATTAGAAGTTACAAAGAGAGATTTATGAATGGTGTCTTCAACTCATGAATGCTAAATAGCCTATTATGTGATCTAATGATATCACGGGTTCGAATTCGATAAAAAAAACTTAGAGCTCATCAGTTTTTGTAAGTGCAATTATTGATAGATGGAATGGTCGACATAGAATGCTTGATTCAGTTAGGACTATTATTTATCTTCTAGTCTATTGGTGGGAGTGCGGTGGTCGAGTTGAACTATCACTACAAAAAAAAAAAAAAAAAGATATTAGTGACAATGTCAAAATTGTCACTAATTATAATTTTTTTGTAACAAGAATTTAATTTCATCACAAAAATAAGTTTTACATTTTTAATAGACAAAATCTGTATAGACGTTGTCACTCTTGATAATTAGTGATAAGAAAGTTATTATTACTATTGACAATTAGTGACAACAATTTTAGTTGTCACTTTATATGTTTCATTAATTGTCAATAATGACAACTTTAAAGGAACTTTTGTCACTAAAAATCTTTAATGTGACATAACAAATATTATTGTTACTAATTATGTATATCTAGTGATAATTTTAACATTGTTACTTCAAATTTTGTCACTATTATTATTTTTGTTGTAGTGTATACATCTCTGAATGAGTTTTTGGCCGACAGAACATTGCATAACAACTTTGATTTCTTTGTTAGGATAACTAGAATATGTTTCATTCGACTCAACCTTTTGATTATATAAAAAAAAATGTAACATAACATTTTTTGCAAAGTATAATGCAATCAACGGTATTAGATGGATCTATTCTGAAAATTGTTGAGGAATGTTGGTGAACAATTTATTGATAGCCCAGAAATCAAAATTCATTTTTAACTAGATACTTGGAATCAACTGTTGGCATTTGTGGGTATATGAAAAAGTGTGTGAACACCACTTTTGCGTATGAAATTCGAACACCATAAGTATCGGAGATACTAAGTTGTATTGGATATTTTTATTCTACTCCGAGAGTAGATTAGTTTAGCATTTCGAATTTCTCAATTCGGAGTTGAAACGAATGAGAAATTAATTGCTAATGTTGGGTGTTTGAATGTGTATATCCCACATTGGATATAAACCATAAGTTGTATGAGTTTATATGCATTTGCCTAAAGGTAAAGGGTTGGCCCTTTGAGTCATCCACTTTGGTCCTTTGTGTGAAGGGGGGAAGAGCTATGTAATTGTGTCTTGGCCCAATTTCTTAGCTCCTCACGCGGGGACCGGACCTCGGACCTCGGACCACGCCCCACGGACTCGGGCTCGGGCTCGGGCCGGGGCCGGGATCGGGTCGCGGGTCGTTGGGCCTTGGGCTTTGGGCTTTGGCTGAGATGTGTGGTTGTTGGGCTTTGGACCTCTTCTTATCTTTTTGAGCCAAAGTTTAATTAATTTGATTAATTGGGCCCAGTTCTCTTTTGGGCCAAAATTAACTAATTAATTTAGGCCCATTTCCAGTTTCTTCTTCTAGAAACCAGCAAGGCATGTCTCCTGTTCCTTTCTCATGCAGAAGATTTCAGACGTTTCCTTACCTGTCTCCAGCCGAAAGTTGAAGTGTTTTGTTTCTTTTGGAGCCGAAACTTTTGACATTCATTAGCTGATTCTTTTTGGCTTTCTATTTTGGTTTTCAATCTGGTTTTGTTGCCTATAAAAAGGCTCTCCCAGGTTGTGTTCAAACCACACTAAAAACAGAAAACAATTCTGCATTGTCTCAAAGCATTCTACATACATAAAAATTCTGAGAGTTCTTGGGCAAATATAGTTCGTGGGTTTTGTTCTTGAAGTGGTTCAATTACAAATATATAATCGTTGTATCTTGGGAAGTTAATTGCACGATCCCGTACCACCGTAGGCGGGGCAATATAGCTTTAAGGATAGAGAGTTCATCTCTCACCTCGATTGTCATATTGTTCGTCGTATTACTATTTTCAGAAATTTTCTTACAAAGTGCACAGATTTGAAACAAGCTTAAAGCTATATCTATTTTGTTGTTAATTTTTGTGCTTGTTCGAACATTCTGGAAATGGCTCATTTCGATTCTAATGAAAATGCTGCTACTGCTCTCGACTTTGGACTTGGACCTGGAGCTGGTCTCGGTCTTGGTCTTCCTTCTGGTTTTGCCTCGGGTTCAGGGGTTAGGTCCGGTTCAGGCTCTGGTCCGAATACACCGGTTGTAACTCCAGTTATTCCGGCAATTCAGGCTCGGACTGAAAGGCTAACTCCGATTGTACCACCGGTGAATACAAGTATCCCGGCGCAGGCTGAAAAGCCAACGAAGTTCAGCGGGGTTGACTTCAAACGTTGGCAACAAAAGATGCTTTTTTATCTAACTACTTTGAACCTGGCAAGGTTCTTACGGGAAGACACCCCGTCTGTTCCTGAAGATTCTGACGATGTTCAAATGAGAACGGCATATGATGCCTGGCAACACTGTGATTTCCTTTACAGGAATTACGTGCTCAATGGTTTGGATGATTCACTTTATAGTGTTTATCACTCCATGAAATCGTCAAAAGACCTCTGGGAGGCATTACATAAGAAGTATAGAACTGAGGACGCTGGATTGAAAAAGTTCATGGTCGCAAAGTTCTTAGACTTCAAAATGATGGACTCTAAGTCCGTCGTAAGCCAGGTCCAAGAGCTTCAGATTATAATACATGAAGTTCATGCCGAGGGAATGGCTTTGAGTGAGAATTTTCAAGTGGGGTCTGTGATTGAAAAATTACCGCCCTCATGGAATGAATTCAAGAACTACCTAAGACATAAACGAAAGGAGATGAGCTTAGAAGAGTTGGTTGTCAGGCTCAGAATTGAGGAAGACAACCGGGCTTCTATCAGAAGGGCTCCTGTTCCACCAATGGCTAACGTCGTTGAAGTTCCGGAAAGTTCTAACCGGAAAAGAAAGTTCCAAGGGAATTTTCAGTCCCAGAAAAATCAAGCTGGGAAAGAAAAGCCGAAACATGGTGACGGCTCTGACGGTGGTTGCTTTAATTGCGGCCGTACTGGTCATTGGGCTAAAGACTATAGACAGCCCAAGAAAATTAATTATCAGTCACGAAAGAAAGGTTCTGGCAAGTATAAAGGCAAGAATCAGGTTCAGAATAGGGTTCCGAACCAGGTGCAAAATCATGTGCACTTAGCTGTTGATGATGTCCAGGGCATCAACGAGTTAATTGACGACCTGTCAAATAAACAGGTGCCAATCGATCTAACTAATCTTGATCTGACTGCCGTCGTGTTCGAAGCCAATATGGTGGACAACTCGAGGGAGTGGTTCATAGACACTGGGGCTACTCGCCACATCTGTTCCGACAGAGATGCTTTCTCGTCCTATTCCCCAACTGAAGGACGAAGATTGTTTATGGGAAATTCAGCCACTTCACCAGTGGTTGGAATGGGGAAAGTTGTGCTGAAGATGACTTCAGGCAAAGAACTGACATTGATTGAAGTTCTTCATGTTCCGGAGATTCGAAAGAATTTAGTATCCGGTTCAGCTTTGGTCAAGAATGGGTTCAAGATTGTCTTCGAAGCTGATAGGTTTTCTTTGACTAAGAGAGGAATTTATGTAGGAAAAGGTTACCTTGAGCAGGGCCTTTTCAAAATGAATGTAATTCGCTCTCTTGTAATTGAAAACGGTGGAAATAAAAGGATTGAGAATTCTGTTTATTTGCTTGAGTATTCTAATTTGTGGCATGTTAGACTAGGACATGTCAATTATAATACTATTCGAAGATTGGTCAACTTGAATTTATTACCAACTTTTAAAGTTGAAAATGAACATAAATGTGAAATTTGTGTTGAGGCAAAGCTAGTCAAACAACCATTTCCTTCAGTGGAAAGAAACACCGCACCTCTAGAACTTATTCACAGTGATATCTGTGATTTGAAGTTTGTGCAAACTAGAGGTGGGAAAAAGTATTTCATTACATTCATAGATGACTGCACAAAGTATTGTTATGTGTATTTACTAAGAAGTAAAGACGAAGCGCTTGGAGCGTTTACACATTACAAAACTGAAGTTGAAAATCAACTTGAGAAAAGAATAAAATCTATCCGAAGTGATAGAGGTGGAGAATACGGAGCGTCGTTTGATGAATTCTGTACCGACTCTGGAATTATTCATCAAACAACGGCACCATACTCACCTCAATCCAATGGCATTGCTGAACGCAAGAATCGCACTCTCAAAGAAATGATGAATGCGATGTTGTTAAATTCTGGATTACCGCAGAATTTGTGGGGGGGATCCTCTCCGCCAACTATATCCTTAACAAGATTCCCCACAAAAGTAGGAGTGAGACTCCGTACAAACTTTGGAAAGGTCAAAAGCCTTCTTACAAGTACCTCAAAGTGTGGGGGTGTTTGGCTAAGGTAGAAATACCCAAACCCAAACAAGTTAAGATAGGGCCTAAGACTATTGATTGCATATTCATAGGTTATGCACTTAATAGTAGCGCCTATCGATTTCTGGTTCATAAATCAGAAATATCTGAGATTCATGAAGGTACTATCATGGAATCTAGAAATGCTTCGTTTTTTGAGGATGTCTTTCCAAGTAAGGAAAGAAATGAGCAAGTTCCTCTTAAAAGAACATTTGATGAGTCTACGAGTAGTTCTAATCCTGGGGATGAAGAACCACGTCGTAGCAAAAGGGCAAGAGTGCCTAAATCATTTGGTCCCGATTTTGTTTCATATACATTAGAAGGGGAGCCAAATACGATTAAGGAAGCTATGTCCGGTCCAGATGCTCAATCTGGAAAGAGGCTATCAATAGTGAAATCGAGTCTATTTTACACAACCATACCTGGGAGTTGGTTGATCTTCCAAAGGGAAGTAAGCCTTTAGGCTGTAAATGGATTCTGAAAAGAAAGTATAAGACCGATGGAACTATTGATAAGTATAAGGCCCGTTTGGTAGTCAAAGGATACCGACAAACAGGAAGGTCTTGATTTCTTCGATACTTATTCTCCGGTAACCAGAATAACATCCATAAGATTATTCATCGCTATTGCCGCATTGCAAAACCTTGAGATACATCAAATGGATGTTAAGACTGCGTTTCTGAACGGAGAATTAGATGAAGAAATATACATGGAACAACCCGAGGGGTATGTTGCTCCTGGAAAGGAGAAGAAAGTGTGTAAACTTGTAAAGTCACTTTACGGACTTAAACAAGCGCCAAAACAGTGGCATGAAAAGTTTGATAGCACGATGTTGTTAAATGGTTTCAAGATCAACGAATGTGATAAATGCGTGTATGTTAGACAAACACATAACGCATATGTCATCGTGTGTCTATATGTAGATGACATGTTGATAATGGGTAGTAATCATGAAATCATCATGAATACTAAAGGCATGTTAAAGAAGAACTTTGACATGAAGGATATGGGACTTGCAGACGTCATCTTAGGGATTAAAATCCTGAGGACTTCTGAAGGACTAGTCTTATCGCAATCTCATTACGTTGAGACGGTTTTGGAAAAATTCCTTCCTAGCGATAGTGCACCAGTCAAGACGCCAGTGGACTTGAGCGTTCATCTACGCAAGAACCATGGTGAACCCGTATCGCAGTTAGAATATGCTAGGATAATTGGGAGTGTGATGTATATCATGAACTGTACTCGCCCTGATCTAGCTTATTCTATGAGCAAGTTGAGTAGGTTCACGAGTAATCCAAGTGTAGAGCATTGGAATGCTTTAACTAGAGTTCTTAAGTATTTAAAGTATACTAAAGAATATGGATTACACTACTCCAAATATCCAGCTGTAATTGAGGGATACAGTGATGCTAATTGGATATCAGACACGAACGACTCCAAGTCCACAAGTGGGTATGTATTTACCGTTGGTGGAGGAGCGCTGTCGTGGAAATCTTCTAAGCAAACTTGCACAACCCGTTCCACAATGGAATCAGAATTCATAGCTTTAGATAAGGCTGGTGAAGAAGCTGAGTGGCTAAGAAATTTCTTAGAAGATGTTCCCTGTTGGGAAAAACCTGTGCCTCCGATTTTGATTCATTGCGACTGTATGTCGGCAATTGGGAGGGCTCAGAGTAGTATGTATAATGGTAAGTCTAGACATATTCGTTGTAGGCATAATACCATTAAGCAGTTGATCTCTAACGGGATTATTTCCATTGATTATGTGAAATCAAAAGAGAATATTGCAGATCCTTTGACGAAAGGATTGCCTAGAGATCAAATATGCTACCTATCAAGAGGAATGGGGTTAAAGTCTACAAATTAAAAATTGACACAGCGGTAACCCAACCATATTGACTGGAGATCCCAAGATCATGGTTCAATGGGACAACTAAGTTGTGAAAATTCTGGAGAGCACTTAAGAGTTTAATAAACTCTAAACCCATTGCCTAGGATAAAGAAGTGCATCCTACAAGTGTAGCAAAGGGTAAGTCTGAACTTTTAATGATTCCTATACTGTCATGAAAATGAAGTGGAGTATGGTAGGATACTCTTAAATAGGAGATCACCTATGTAAGTGTGAGGTGTAGGCCGCCTCAACATTGGGTAAAATGTAAACATTTATGAAACCAAGAGAGGGCGCCATGGCCAAAATGGGTCCAACAGTGAGAACTAAAAATTTGCTTAGAAAATTTATCATGTGAATATCATTGTCTGGTTTTACACGAACGGCTGAACAATTCAAGGCATCATGTTCATTGGGTAGCCTAGTAAATCCGATGATATCTCACTAAGAAAGGTTCAAAGCCAAAAGCTACCTCTTCTGATGTGATAAAAAGTCGTTTGAACTCTCAGTTTCATGCATTGCATTAATTTCATTCGTGTAGGGGATTGTTGGCATTTGTGGGTATATGAAAAAGTGTGTGAACACCACTTTTGCGTATGAAATTCGAACACCATAAGTATTGGGGATACTAAGTTGTATTGGATATTTTTATTCTACTCCGAGAGTAGATTAGTTTAGCATTTCGAATTTCTCAATTCGGAGTTGAAACGAATGAGAAATTAATTGCTAATGTTGGGTGTTTGAATGTGTATATCCCACATTGGATATAAACCATAAGTTGTATGAGTTTATATACATTTGCCTAAAGGTAAAGGGTTGGCCCTTTGGGTCATCCACTTTGGTCCTTTGTGTGAAGGAGGGAAGAGCTATGTAATTGTGTCTTGGCCCAATTTCTTAGCTCCTCACTCGGGCGGTCCGGTGGACCAGACCGGACCTCGGACTACGGACCACGGACCACGGACTCGGGCTCGGGCTCGGGCCGGGGCCGGGATCGGGTCACGGGTCGTTGGGCCTTGGGCTTTGGGCTTTGGGCTTTGGCTGAGATGTGTGGTTGTTGGGCTTTGGACTTCTTCTTATCTTTTTGAGCCAAAGTTTAATTAATTTGATTAATTGGGCCCAGTTCTCTTTTGGGCCAAAATTAACTACAAGGCATGTCTCCTGTTCCTTTCTCATGCAGAAGATTTCAGACGTTTCCTTACCTGTCTCCAGCCGAAGATTAACTACCTGGCTTTCTATTTTGGTTTTCAATCTGGTTTTGTTGCCTATAAAAAGGCTCTCCCAGGTTGTGTTCAAACCACACCAAAAACAGAAAACAATTCTGCATTGTCTCAAAGCATTCTACATACATAAAAATTCTGAGAGTTCTTGGGCAAATATAGTTCGTGGGTTTTGTTCTTGAAGTGGTTCAATTACAAATATATAATCGTTGTCTCTTGGGAAGTTAATTGCACGATCCCGTACCACCGTTGGCGGGGCAATATAGCTTTAAGGATAGAGAGTTCATCTCTCGCCTCGATTGTCATATTGTTCGTCGTATTACTATTTTCAGAAATTTTCTTACAAAGTGCACAGATTTGCAACATCAACAACTTTGATTTTTCTCTACTAATAATAGTACTCGTAAACTCAAACAAGTTGCTAACGAGATGATAAAAATGTCATTTTTTATATTTTAAAATCTATTAAGGGGTAAATTTTCATACTATTGTCATGAACGTTATGGTATTTTTGGAAAGAAAATTATTGTTTTGCAAAAATGACATTATCTGTAGTCATTTCGTAATGTAAACAAACATGTAATTGTGAATAGGGGGAACATGAATTCACAAAATACATTACTCCGCTATGACAATTATTTTACACTATTTTCTTTAATTTTTGGGTTATTTAAAAATAACACAATTTTATAAAATAAAATTCTTTTTTTAAACTACCGTCTTCATTGAAATAATGATGTAAATCGCTAACTATTTATCTTTAGAGAATGACAATAGAAACTTAACAGACTTGATGTGTATATGCTTAAAAATTTTAATACATCAAATATAACAAATTTACTTTGCTTCTTCTATGATAATAAACTTTTAACGGTATGATAAGCACAAAAAAAGATAAGGTGAAAAATATGAATGACGGATAATCAAAAGAATGCATGAGAAAAAGAAAAGAAAGTCAAAAAAGCGAGAGGAGATAATATGAAAGATAAAAGTTATTTTGGCATTATATTTATTCAAAAACATATATCAAGATAATAGAACTCCTATTTTATTTTAATTTTGATAATTTAACTCTTATTATTTCAATTATCATTTGTAATTTCATTCAATAACAATTTTTAAAATAAATGAGTATGCTGGTCATCACTTATCTCAAAAGTTTTTATGGGCCGAAACACTAAAACGGATGACCATGGTGGCGAGTGGAGACTCTCGACCTTACGAACTCATTTTTTTCCAAAATTTTCACCAATATATTTTGTTAGAACGTTCCAAAATAAAGTTAAGTGTATTATTTTCTCAAAAGTATCGTCCCAACTAACAAAAATAAAATCATAACCATATATCTAATTCTCAATCAACAGTACTTTATGATGATGATACAAAAATATACGAAGCTTTTATTCTTTTAACAATTAACAATTTTCAAACTAAAACTATGTAACTAGTCAAAGTGAGATCATTTCTCTCTCAACTTTTACTTCTGCTCATCAACATGCTTCCATACTTTTCATTTATTTTATGTATATATTTCAATTAGATTCACAGGGACCAAAAAACCCTTTATTGGAACTCAACAATCATATCTACATCACTATTGATGAGTTGATCTTGAGACCTGCATGTAGGCTTGGCAATGACAGGTCTTGCCCAGACCCAGACCCAAAGTTTTGGGTCTGGGCCCAGACCCAATCTGTTTTGTCTTACCTTTTTTTTTAATTATTTTTTTATTTATATTTTATTTGATAATTAATGTTTTGTTAATATAAATAAATATTATAAATGTAATTTGAATATATACACACACATATATAATAAGTAAAAGATATTTATCTATATACAAATTTAGTATTATATATATATATATATTTATACACACTCAATATCGAAATAAAATTATAAAAAATTGTAAAATTAAACATATAATACTAAATTTGAAATCTACTCAGTATTAAAATCCGAAATACATATATATATATATATGTATAAATCTGAAATCTACACTCAGTATTCAAATCTGAAATATATATATATGGATAAATCTGAAAGCTATGTTTATATGGATAAATCTGAAAGCTATATATATATATATATATATATATATATATGTATAAATCCGAAATCTACACTCAATATTAAAATTTGAAATCTATATATATATATATATATATATGTATAAATCCGAAATCTACACTCAATATTAAAATTTGAAATCTATATATATATATATATATATATGTATAAATCTGAAATCTACACTCAAAATTAAAATTTGAAATCTATATATATATATATGTATAAATCTGCAACCTATATATATATATATATATATGTAAAAATCCAAAATCTGAAAGCTATATATATATATATATGTATAAATCCGAAATATATATATATATGAATCTGAAATATATATATATATATGTATAAATCCGAAGCTATATATATATATATATATGTATAAATCCGAAAGCTATATATATATATGTATAAATCCGAAATACATATATATGTATAAATGAAATATATATATATATATATATTGGGTGCCGGCGATTGGTGGCGGATTGGCTGCCGGCGAATCGGCGGCGGAGAGGCGGGCGGCGGCTGAGAAGTGAAGAGGGAGAGAGGGCATGAGGGAGATTTGGGTGTGTGGTGGTATTAGGGTTTGATGAGAGAGATAGTTATATATTCTAATAAGTTTGGGTTTGGGCTTTTATTAAAGTTTTGGGTAGGCCTGGGTCTGGGTCTGGGTATAAGTTTATTTTGGGTCTGGGTTTGGGTCTAGACCCAAACTAAAGATTCAGGTCTGGGTCTGGGCCTAGACCCAAAGTTTTGGGCCTGAGTTTGGGTAAGACCCAACCAATGCCAGGCCTACCTGCATGGCTATCCGTAGACCGTATACCTTGTAGTTCATGCATGCGACCACTCTACCCTCCCTAATTACCAATTGTATAGTCCGGTGTTCTAACGGTCCCGATCAAGCCACACGACACTACTATGATGAATGACATGGTTTTTGATCTGGACCGTTCGGTATTTGAACACTGATCCACACACACATTTTTTGCTAAACATCATCAAGATGAGCTTTTAGGGTTCAGAATTTCATAACAATCATAATTATTGTTGTATTACGAATTTAGGATTAAAATATATTGATATATATATATATATATGTATGTATACATATATATATATATATATAAATGAATGCAATTGTAGTAGTCTTTTCGAAGCTCAGAGCTTAGTGAGAATCACTAAAATAGATTTAATGTATCAAGTGTTCCACTTTGGATTAATTGAGTGTTTCCTAGGGAATCTCGCGAGTCTAAGACATTGTAATTACTATTATTCGTGTATGACAAATTCTATTCAAAAATCTTATGTTATAGATATAAATAAGGATGTGGAAAGAGGAATAATTGTAATGTGGAGGAAAAGATTTGAATTTTTTTTTCACATCCTAACGACATGTGTATACAATTATTGCATAATTGTGCGTGTAATACGAAATGTAATACAATTATATAATCATAGATTTGGACAAGATGAATTCAATATTAATCCAACCCAAATCTTCTATTTCATATATGTACATATGTATCACAAGTATATACATGCGACGTTAGGGTGTGAAGAGAGAATTTTGAATGTTTTTTTTACACAACTTTTTCTTTCTCTACATCACACTCACTCATGTGTACACTTATCACACATTTGTGTGTGTAATGAAAAGTGTTACACAATTTATGACAAATTATTTGGACTGACATTAATCTTATCATTGAATATTTGAAATTATCCATAAATTATTTTTGAGTCCCTATAGCTTGCAAGAACAACTCACATGCATTACTTATGTCCCTATTTATATTGTTTTTATGAAGCAATGTGTGCTAACTACTAACAACCTCTCATCATGTTTGTTATATGTGGAGAGGGAAATTGAGCCATATATATTTTTGAGCTCTTTGAGAATAATGTGCTCAATTTTAGAAAATGTAACACTTATATATCCTTGTTTACAAGTAATAACTTCAATTGAATAAGGGTAGCTGTAAACTTCTTTTTTCTTTTTTTGTTGCATATGGGACATAAGTAATGATCGTAATCTTTATAAGATTCACCTAGAATTGTGACGAGGACTTAATTATGTATTAGCTTTTAAATTAGAGCTTTCGAAAGCAACAAAGTGATCCTATAATCACGTCTGAAGAATGGTATTGTTTATATCCCACCTTGTACTTTTAGGGTTCGTTCAGGTAGATCAATGGGTATAGGACTAATACACAAAATGTTGGATGCAATGTTAAATTAAATAATTTAATGTGAGTGTTTGGTTATTAGGACTAAACTTTAGGATAAATGATGGTATTAGAATTACACCCTCTTGGTCCATTGGTATCCGCCTCCCACTTTATGTGAGATATTTTGGGTTCGAATTCAGGTTGAGACAAGTTGTGGCTCTCCCTTGATTTATGGAGCTAGATAAAGTCTTTATGGTTCCGGATTATGACTATCAACTCGGGTTTTTCGGGTTAGATATTTAGGGTATCCTTTGTCTTGAATTAAAAAATAAAATTACACCCATTAGTATTAATTGAATAAATCTTATTGTGTTTGTTTCTTAATTAGGGTGCAACAGGTTAATTGAATATTTATTTTCAAGAATAAATATGGACATTTAAAAATTCCATTCCAGCTGTGAGCAGCCTATTCCAGTCATTGTGGGTTGGGCCCGTGTAATCAAATAGCTTGTTCACAATGATAATGTTTGTCCGCATTATTATTATGGCATACTGCTCATTATTATGACTAATTAAATGTTAATCTTAACTACTTTGAGCAGTAGCCATGACCGTAATTAATAATTATCAATCTGCAATCATCATTCACAACAGTTATGACCCTCACTTTTGTTTCACAACGTCGAGTTTGGGTCAATTGAGGGAGAAATCTATTTTAGTCCTTGAGCTTTACAGTCAATCTCAAATCAGTCCTTCAGTTTTTAAAAGGTCTCAGTTTGGTCCTTCTAAAGGTTAATGCAAAAATAATTCTTATTTATGGACTTGAAAGGCTATTTTTGGCTATTTTCGCAATTTGGGGATCCTGTGTAGAAATTTCGCAATTTGGGGATCCTGTGTAGAAATGGTATCAGAGCCTAGGTTTTATTGATGAAATATTTAAATTAAGTTACATGATTTGTTTTATCCCTAACGGAGGAGAACTAAATAAGTAGGGAATCGAGCAATTGGTCGATTTATGAAGAAAACAAAGAATATTTTCAGATTCTGGAGACACAAAGGAGTAAGCGGATAGATAAATTTATCCGAAGAGTTAAGAAGATTTCATCAGAAATCAAGAGAGAATTCGCTAAAAGTAAGGGACCTATAGCGGATCATCAAGCGGAGCTACGATACTATCAAAAGAAATTAGCTCTGAATGATAAATTTCAAGGCAACATCGTGAGTGATTTACAACTCACCGAGATCCAAGACAAATGGCTAGGGAAACCAAATAAGGTAAATCTCTTATCTAAAATTTTATAATTATGAATTGGAAAGAGATTGAACCCGATACCTCTAAGTTCTCTCACGATCTTAGAGAGATTCAAAAAACAGTTCAAGATTACGGACATAGGATAGAACATCTACCTATGAAAATCGAAAACTTGAATTAAAAGCTTGAGAAAATCCTCAAGATTCTTCCAGATCTATATATAACAGATCTAAAGGCAATGGTCCTAGATCTGAAAGAAAGACAAGTTATTACAAGTACGTCCAAACCTAAAAAGGATCGAACCTGTGATGCACTTGGACGGGTGCCTCTTCTACATCAGAAGGGCAAGGCAAAGGAAATTCCGAAGTCTAAGACTCAGGAAGAACTACTTATTGATATCCTTAAAAGCATAAATTAATATGGATATATCAAGGGTAGATCTATCTGATCTTCAAGAGCTAGCCGAGTCCTTTTCTTAACTAGCGGTTGTTGATTTGGTTAATGTTAAAACCAATGAATCAGCACTGGCATTACCAGCGCCAGGAGGAAGTACTGCATCACATAATCCGTCACCGGATGAACCGATGCGAGAAAGTGGAGATTTGCATATAAACGCCTCCCCAGTTATTGGAGGAACAACGTTTAGAGCAAATCAGGCCAGAAATCCAAATAAGGTACCAAAAAATACACCTGGGGCAAGGACTATATCACAACCCTTGCATCTATATGGTACTATCCTAAATTTGGATATCATTGATTTCAGAAACATCGAAAATTAATCGATGAATGGGTAGCCGCTATGAAAATAGCAGCTACTCCACTGGAACTTGATAAAGAAAATTTCATAAGATCTGTAAAGTGTTGGGAATCGATACACAAAAAAATGCAGCGGAATAAAAATTTCAATTCCCGAAGCCATGGATCAATTTGGGCTATTGTTGATTTTAAACAGAAAAAAAATACGTGAAAAGATTGATTAACCTCGTTGTAGCGTGTTTCGTTTCTTGATCTACCATCTACAGCAGCAATCCCCGGGACTCCTGCCTCTAGATAATCACGCGCAGAATTCGCCAGAAAGCTTCCTCCTCCATCTCCAAAATGGCGGCTAGAAGAGAAGAAGAGGGAGAGAATATTTTCTCTCTCTACTCTACTGTGTAATCTTCTCAAATTACGAGAATTGTTCAAAATACAAGCCCAGGTCATCAGACCGTGCTATTCTCTGCCACTTTCCCACGTCAAGTTGAAATTTTGGCCCGTAAAGTGTTGAATAAACCTGTGGAGATACAGGTAGGTGGGAGGAGTGTTGTGAACAAGGACATAACCCAACTGGTTGAGGTAAGCCCAGAAAGTGATAGGTTCTTTCGACTCTTGGAACTACTTGGTGAATGGTATGAGAAGGGGAAAATGTTGATATTTGTTCATTCACAAGAGAAATGTGATGCATTATTTAAGGATTTGCTTAGGTCTGGATATCCATGCCTCTCACTTCATGGCGCAAAGGATCAGACAGACCATGAATCTACAATAGCTGATTTTAAGAGCAATGTATGCAATTTATGGGTAGCTACAAGCATTGCTGCTAGAGGTTTGGATGTGAAGGAGCTTGAACTAGTCATTAACTATGACGTCCCTAACCATTACGAGGATTATGTTCATCGTGTTGGTAGAACAGGTCGAGCTGGTAAAAAAGGCCGTGCTATCACATTTGACTCCGAGGAAGACGCAAGATATGCACCTGATCTTGTAAAAGCCCTAGAATTGTCAGAGCAAAGTGTTCCCGATGACCTTAAAGCCCTTGCTGATGGATTTATGGCAAAGGTTAATCAGGGGCTCGAACAAGCCCATGGTACCGGTTATGGTGGTAGTGGTTTTAAATTTAACGAAGAGGAGGACGAAGTGAGGAGAGCCGCAAAGAAAGCTCAGGCGAAAGAGTATGGCTATGAGGAAGAAAAATCAGATTCAAAAGATGAAGATGGAGGAGTTAGAAAAGAAGGTGGTGACATGTCTGCCCAAACTGCCCTTTCTCAGGCTGCTGCCCTTGCTGCTGCATCCAAAGAGAGCGTTGGTTCAATACCAACGCCTATGTCAGCATCTCAGCTCATTCCTAATGGCGGATTGCACGTTTCTTTACCTGGTGTTCTGGGTTTAGCAATTCTAGGTGCGGCAACAGCGGTGCCTGGGGCAGGGCTGTCAGCTGGCAGTAACCTAGGTTTAAGTGTTGGAGGATTTAAATAGAGTCCTCTTACTTGGACCTAGGTTCCATGCCTCATAGGCCCATGTGGACGGCCAAGTAGGCTAAGTTGGCCCAGTCAACTTAGTCCACTTTAATTTAATTACATTTCATATTTAATCCAATTAAATATGTATGTGATTAAATTGATATTTAATTCAACCAAATTTATTTAACCCAGTTAAATAAATATTCAACCTAATTAATTAATTTAATGTTCCATTGTTTAATCCAATTAAATAACTAATTAAATTAATTCGTCCACTCAATTCATTTGTCCATCTAATGAAAAATTACCAAAATGCCCCTCCAAGTACACAAAGTGATTTCCCGCTCATTCCTGTTAGCGCGACTCTCTAGGTTCGTCTTGATTTGCAATAGGAGGATACCAAAGGATGTGGGTGACATCTAGCCAGCCCCGTGGCCCCACATCGTAGCCCAACCAAGTACGAAATGACTATGTCACTACGAACCTCTTGACTATGAATTCCATATGAGTATATGCCCTTCACTGATGTACCCCGATCGAGTGAGAGTCATGAAATATGTCAAACTCACATAACTCAATGCTATGCTATGAATCATAGTAACATGAAATGACACAACTGCCCTCTGTGTCCCACACGAGTCAGTTCTATTGCTTTGGCCAAAGACTTTCTATTTCAGTTACCTATGATCGTATAGGGTATCTACTCGTTTACTTTTAAGACAGTGAATCCCTTCTTGGCAATCACTTCACAACTGCTACTTGCCCATTGGTATTGCACTACGAGGTCGGCCCCATCAACGAGTAAATTGGGCCTAACTACTCAAGTAACAGATCCAGCGTCATAAGCACATCGTGATAGTGAATCCTTAAGTCAAAGGCTCACGCATACTATCATAGTCAATAATCCAATTAATGTATCTATGACACAAACTCTCACTATCCCATAGTGTTCGACTGACACTGTTTATCAGAGCATGTGTCATACAAGTCTATTCAAATCTTAATGCCCAATTAAGATTCTTTGACTTGCGAACCCTTATGAGTGTTCAAGTACCAAGTCCTTCTAATGCCCTTCTCCTCATCCCAGAAGTAGTGGAAGACTTTCCTTGATACACATGGACTAGTTATTTGTTCATTACTTATAAATGCCATGAAGGTTTACATGAACAAAAGATAATGCCTTTCTATATTTATGATTAGGTGTATAATACAACTAAGTGCCCTACTTAATCTAATTCCTCATTGGCATATGAGGGCACATTCCTAACATAAAGGTGGGTTGGGAACGCACCTCGGAAACATCTAGGCGAGAGTTTTAGTCGGAGATGTTAGAGTGTATGCCCTCAAATGCCATAAAGAGGATAGATTTATAGGGCATTGACTTGTAACTAAACAATACATTTTCGTTATATATAAGGCATTATCTTGTTGTTTTCTTATAAGCATTTGTAAGGTGTTAATAAACAACGTAAAGTCCTTGATAATGAGACAAACCTTCTACTCCCTATGGGTTAGGAAGAATGACACTAGAAGGGTTTGATCCTTATTATCTAAATAGGGTTAGCAAGTTTAAGAGAGTATTGACTGGACATCAATTCAGGACAAAGACTTGTATGATGAAAGTTTTGACAGAGAAAGTTCCAGTTGAACACTATGGGAATGATAGTGGGAACTTATGTCATAGACATACCAGTTGGATGGATATGTTCGAACACGGCTCGCATCAGTTTCAACACATGGGTATTCACTCACTGACAGTCAATGATGAAACTGAAAAGTTGTGATAGGTACGCGTGAACCTTAGACCTGAGGAATCGAGTTGAAGATGTACTCGTGACATCAAGTCTGTCATTAGAGTAGTTAGATCTAATTCGCCCTTTGGTGGGATCGACCTCGAAGTGTGACTTGATGGGCAAGTAGCAGTCTTAACTGATTAGCAAAATGAGATTTATTCTCTCATAACTGATTGAGCCAAATATCCTATGCAGTTATGAATGAGTAAGGTTAAAAGTCTTTGGCCAAATCATAAAGATATACTCATGTTAGACATGAACATATACTCGTTGACCTTAATTCATTATGAGCTAAGCATATGGTTAAGTCATGTGAGTTTGACTAGAACCATGACTCTCACTTGAGTAGGATATAAGAACAAAAAGTTTATACTCGTACGGTATTCACAGCGTATAAGGTTTGGAATGATCCTATTCATTCGTTCTCAATTGGGATACGATGTGAGCCACATGACTGGCTATGTGTTACTCACATCCTTTTGGTTTCCTCCCAATTGCCTTTTGAGACGAACCTAAAGAGTCGCGCTTAAAAGAAGTGCAAAAGGAAAAATCATGAAAAAGACTTGAGAGAATTTTTTGGTATTGGATATCGTGATTAATTAATTGATTAATCATTAGATGATTTTATTAAATAATTAAGCTAATGAATTAATTGATTCCTTAGAGGGATTTAATTATAAAATTAACATAGATCTAATTGATTATTTAATTAATTAATTTATTGGATAAATAATATTAATTGTTTGATTAATTAAATAGCAAAATAGGACTAAAGCACGAAGGCTTTAAAAGCCCTAAAGTGAGGGGATTAGTGTTAGGAATGTACCCTCATATGCCAATGAGGAATTATTAAGTAGGGCACTTAGTTGTATTATACGCCTAATAATAAATATAGAAAGACATTATCTTTTGTTCACGTAAACCTTCATGGCATTTATAAGTAACGAATAAATAACTAGTCCATGTGTATCAAGGCAAGTCTTCCACTCCTTCTGGGATGAGGAGAAGAGCACTGGTAGGACTTGGTACTTGAACACTCAAAAGGGTTCGCAAGTCAAAGAATCTTAATTGGGCATTAAGATTCGAATAGACTTGTATGACACATGCTCTGACAAACAGTGTCAGTCGAACACTATAGGATAATGGGAGTTTGTGTCATAGATATATTAATGGAATTAATGTATTTGAACTTGGCCCGCAGTAATCCAATCACATGGGTGTTTACTCAGTGACTGTCAATGATTGGATTACTGACTATGATATTATGTGTGAGCCTTTGACTCGAGGATTCACTATCACGATGTGCTTGTGACGTTGGATCTGTTACAAGAGTAGTTAGGCCCAATTCACTCTTTGGTGGGGCCGACCTCGAAGTGCGATCCCAATGGGCAAGTAGCTGTTGTGAAGTGATTGTTGGGTTGACTTATTCCCTCAGGTAGCTCTTGGCAGCGGAAATTAAAATTTTACAAAAGTAAACGTACAACCACCCGAAAACAGGAATATGGAATTGGTTCGATCGAATTCGATAAGGAGGTAAGCGAAATTCTACCTTTCGAAAATTTCGCTTCACCTCGTACTTTTGATCTCAGCAACCCTGTGGTGCAAATCCACACAATTTTCCTTGGGTGAGAAATTGCCCGTCGTCTTTTTGTATCTCCCGATTTAGAGTGCTCCAAGCGTCGCACCTCTAAGATGTATCCACACCTCGTTCAAGTCACCAACCGTCTTGCCTTGCGAGCTAGACAACAAAATGATTCTAAGCTTAACTTAGGCTTGATTATGTGAAGGGTAGGAATATTTTCTAAGTCGTTTAACTCAACACATGAATAGAACGACGTCTTGTTGGAAAGTGAGAGAGGTGGCCGATTTTTAGTATAGGCAAAGGCGGCGGATTTTTCGGCAATTCTTGATTGATTATTTTAGTCTCCTTCATCTCTTATTTATAGGTGAAGATTACCTAGAGTCCTATTAGGAAAAGGAAACTTCCTTTCTCCCAAACTCTCTAGTAATCCTTATCCTATGAAGACTTGGAGGAGGGGAAAACTCTTTTCCTCCACCACCACATAAAAACCGCCCCCTCCCTTATTTTTTTCTCATAAAAATTGGTCAACACAAGTCAATTGGATTCTAGGATTTAATTTTGACTTTTCAATTTAATTATAAGTTCTACCCATCAATTAAATACAAGTCAAATTAAATCCAACCAACTAATTCCAACATTTATTTATTTAACTTGGGCTCTACCCAATTAAATAAAATGCTTGGACTCTACTAGGTCCATTAATTTAATTAATTCTACAAGATTAATTAAAAGAATAAAATTAATTGAATCCTTCAATTAATTTATATTCCATATTAGGAAAGTACTACACTTTCCTAATTCCCTCAATTTCCTCGAAATTGATTAATCACATCTATTCAAGCAGTGACTCTCTCGAGTTAGTGTGTGACCCCTTAGGCTCATTTCTATCTAGTAGTAAGTACACCTTCCCACCAGTGCTAGTGTACCTTCCTAAAATGGAAAGTACTAGATTAAATCAGTCCTTTGATTTAATCAAGCCTGGAATTAGTCACCAAGCTAATTCTTGGCAATTACAAATCGCGGTTGCCCACCTGGCATAGGGTCCCGAAGACCTAGATAAAACGAAAGTAAAGATACGCCTTTTGCGATCTTGATCCTCGCATAAGTAAGATCCCTCTATCCAATCTCCCGATTGAATCTAGAGCAATGGCTAAGGTCGAAGCTCTATTAGATCAATACTATGTTTCCCACGTTATGTGAAATCGACTTCGACTATCTAAACGAGGAAACCCTATGCCTCTTTTGATATCATACTTCAGTCGAAGATTCCTTAAGTCGATTCACTATGTAACTATAGGAGATTAACCGACTGGCTAATGTCAGAGATAGATTCCTTTTGATTCTCATGTGCCCTACTACGTAAGACGTGCATGTCTGAGTTTGACCATATTCGATCATCTAAAGTGATCATGTAACAAATCAAGAACATGCGCGGTTACGCGTAAGACATCCAATGGAATCTTAGGTCCATAAGGATTACTCTTATACTACAAGACCACTAGAAGTTCCACATTCGATTGGGAATCCATTTTAGGAACTTCCACGAGGTTGTTCAGTTCGCCCATTACCACAATGGCAACCCTCCTATATGCATTGGCTTTCACCGTGCCAGTATCTATGGAACGAGATACACTTCTCCCAGAGTATACATCATATGAGCAAGTCTTTTGGGTTGCATCGATATCCCTTTTTCTCGATGAACCCTTTCATGACTTGGAACAATGTTTAAAGATCACAGCCTTCGAGACATATTTCATCATTGCCACACCCAATGTGCAATGATGTCCCATAGCTATGTGTGATCCTTCGGGACTTTGTTCTAAGCCAAAGTAAAAACTAATTTAAGAATAAAGACATGCCACACATATAAAAAGAGATTGGCTTTATTTATAAGAAAATGATTGTTCAACTCTAGAGTTACTATTACAAAGAATGGCGCCCAATAATTGGTGCGCCGGGCACTAACTTTAACAATCTCCCACTTGCCCTAGCGGCAATTGCCCATGTACTTAAGGCCCATTCTTCCCAGATGTCCTTCAAATACTTTTTGGCTAAGGGATTTGGTGAGTGGGTTCGCTATGTTGTCCGCTGTGTCCACCCGCTCCATTCGCACATCGCCTCTTCCAATGATTTCTCGTATCAATCGAAATTTTCTCAGAACATGTTTGGATTTCTGATGAGACCTCGGCTCTTTTGCTTGAGCAATAGCCCCATTGTTATCACAATAGACCATTACTGGATCCCCAACGGATGGAATGACACATAATTCTTGGATGAAGTTCCTCATCTAAACAGCTTCTTTTGCAGCCTCATTTGCTGCAATGAATTCTGCTTCAGTGGTGGAGTCGGCTATGGTTACTTGCTTGGAACTTTTCCAGCTAACCACTCAGCCATTAAGTAGAAATAAAAACCCAGAGACCGACTTCGAGTCATCCTTGTCGGATTGGAAACTCGAATCAGTAAACCCCTCTAATTCCTATTCTCCTCGCCCGTATATCAAGAACAACTCCTTAGTTCTCCTCAGATACTTAAGGATTGTTTTCACCGAACTCCAGTGTGCCATGCCTGGATTCGCTTGATATCGACTGCACGCTCTCAATGCATAAGCTACATCGGGTCTTGTGCATATCATCGCGTACATTATTCTCCAATTTGTCTCCCACTAAATGCTTTACATAAGCTAGACACCCCCATATTCTCAAATGATTATTCTTTCCACACCAACTTTCATATGGGATGTTGGGCACTGTCTTGCTAGGCCATCTATTCAACAGATAGACAGCCGTTTCAAGAGCATAGCCCCACATGGACTTAGGAACTTTAGTGAAACTCATCATGGATCAAACCATATCTAGTAATTTTCGAATCCGACGCTCGGCTACCCCGTTATGTTGAGGTGTGCCGGGTGGTGTCCACTGTGAGAGAATTCCATTCTCTCTAAGATAATCAAGAAACTCGGTAGACAAGTATTCTCCTCCTCGATCCGATTGAAGAGCCTTAATACTTCTACCAAGTTGTTTCTCTACTTCATTTATGAACTCCTTAAACTTCTCAAAGGATTCAGATTTATATCTCATAAGACATAAATAACCATACTGTGAATAATCATCGGTAAAAGTCATGAAGTAGCTTTGGCCACCTTGAGTGCCAACACTCATTGGCCCGCACACGTCCTTATGGACCAAGTCTAATGGTTTTGTGGCTCGTTCCGCTTTCCCCGAAAACGGTAACTTGATCATTTTTCCTTTAAGACATGATTCGCAACTTGACAATTCATCTAAGTCATTTACACCTAAATGTTTTGCCAATGTTCGAATTCTTTCTTTGGGAATATGTCCAAGTCTTTCGTGCCACATTTGTGCATTTACTTGATTATCTTGTTTACGTTTGTTACTTTGTTGAATATTGAGATTGGAAATTATTGGGGATATAGTATACATTCCATCCTTCATTTTCGATTCCATAATAAGAGACGATTCATAAGATAAAAGTAAACTTTTATTACAAATCTCAAAACAATATCCTTCTCTATCCAAAACCGGAATCTAGATAATATTTCTTATTATTTCAGGAACAAAATAAACGAAATGTAAAACTAATTTCCTATCTCCTAACTCTAAGTAGATTGTCACCTCGGCTTTGGCAGCAACCAATGCTCCATTCCCCATGCGCAGGGTCATGTCTCCTCTACTTAGCTCCTTGGTTCTTTTCATCACTTGCAAATCTTTGCAGTTATGAACACCGCATCCAGTGTCAAGAACTCAAGAATTATTGTTAACTGTAAAGTTAACTTTAACAAAGAACATACCCTGACCCGGAGGCTCTTTGCAGTTCCTTTGACAGTGCCTAACTTTCCACATTTATGGTACTTATTAGACTTCTCAGACTTTGGCTTTTTCAACTTTTTCACACCACCATTACCTTTCAGCTTCTTAGTTTTATTCTTCTTCTTGTTGCCCTTCTTGGCCTTTGAAGAAGAATTCATAAGAAGCACTGGTTTGTTCTTCTTGATGGTGCTTTCAGCAATTATCAACATCTTCAACAATTCATTCAATGAAGCATTCAAGTTGTTCATGTTGAAATTGATGACGAATTGATCATATGACTTTGAGAGAGATTGAAGCACAAGGTCGACACAAAGGTCTCCATCGAGTTGCACATCCAAATCATTCATCTTATGAATTAATTGGATCATTTTAGGGACGTGCCCACTCACAGACACCCCTTCATTCATCCTTGCTCTAAATAGTTGTTTTGATATAGCATATCATTCTCTCCTAGTCTTAGTACCGTAAAGCTCTTCAAAGTGGTCGATGATTTCCTTTGCCATCATCATATTTTGATGTTGCTTTTGCAACTCATTTGACATAGAAGTCATGATGATGCATCTAGCTTGGATGTTATCATCCGACCACAGCTTTTCGTACTCTCTATCCTCATCACTGCTTTCATCGTTAATCTCCTGCTATATAGCCGTCAGGATATAATCCTTCTTTTCATATTGAAGAACGATTTTTAGGTTTCTAAGCCAGTCCGAATAAATAATTAGTCCATGTCTATCAAGGCAAGTCTTCCACTCTTTCTGGGATGAGGAGAAGGGCACTATTAGGACTAGGTACTGGAACACTCAAAAGGGTTCGCAAGTCAAAGAATTTTAATTGGGCATTAAGATTCGAATAGACTTGTATGACACATGCTCTGACAAACAGTGCCAGTCGAACACTATGGGATAGTGGGAGTTTATGTCATAGATATATTAATGGAATTAATGTATTCGAACACGGCCCGCAGTAATCCGATCACATGGGTGTTTACTCAGTGACTGTCAATGATTGGATTACTGACTATGATAGTATGCGTGAGCCTTTGACTTGAGGATTCACTATCAAGATGTGCTTGTGACGTTGGATCTGTTACTAGAGTAGTTAGGGCCAATTCACTCTTTGGTGGGGCAGACCTCGAAGTGCGATCCCAATGTGCAAGTAGAAGTTGTGAAGTGATTGTTGGGTTGACTCATTCCCTCGGGTAGCTCGTGGCAGCGGAAATTAAAATTTTTCAAAAGTAAACATACAACCACCCGAAAACAGGAATATGGAATTGGTTCGATAAAATTTGATAAGGAGGTAAGCGAAATTCTACCTTTCGAAAATTTCGCTTCACCTCGTACTTTTGATCTCAGCAACCCTGTGGTGCAAATCCACACAATTTTCCTTGGGTGAGAAATTGCCCGTCGTCTTTTCGTATCTCCCGATTTAGAGTGCTCCAAGCGTCGCACCTCTAAGATGTATCCACACCTCGTTCAAGTCACCAACCGTCTTACCTTGCGTGCTAGACAACAAAATAATTCTAAGCTGAACTTAGGCTTGATTATGTGAAGGGTAGGAATATTTTCTAAGTCGTTTAACTCAACACATGAATATAACGACGTCTTGTTGGAAAGTGAGAGAGGTGGCCGATTTTTAGTCTAGGCAAGGGCGGCGGATTTTTCGGCAATTCTTGATTGATTATTTTAGTCTCCTTCATCTCTTATTTATAGGTGAAGATTACCTAGAGTCCTATTAGGAAAAGGAAACTTCCTTTCTCCCAAACTTTCTAGTAATCCTTATCGTATGAAGACTTGGAGGAGGGGAAAACTCTTTTCCTCCACCACCACATAAAAACCGCCCCCTCCCTTATTTTTTTCTCATAAAAATTGGTCAACACAAGTCAATTGGATTCTAAGATTTAATTTTGACTTTTTAATTTAATTATAAGTTCAACCCATCAATTAAATACAAGTCAAATTAAATCCAACCAACTAATTCCAACATTTATTTATTTAACTTGGGCTCTACCCAATTAAATAAAATGCTTGGACTCTACTAGGTCCATTAATTTAATTAATTCTACAAGATTAATTAAAAGAGTAAAATTAATTGAATCCTTCAATTAATTTATATTCCATATTAGGAAAGTACTACACTTTCCTAATTCCCTCAATTTCCTCGAAATTGATTAATCACATCTATTCAAGCAGTGACTCTCTCGAGTTAGTGTGTGACCCCTTAGGCTCATTTCTGTCTAGTAGTAAGTACACCTTCCCACCAGTGCTAGTGTACCTTCCTAAAATGGAAAGTACTAGATTAAATCAGTCCTTTGATTTAATCAAGCCTCGAATTAGTCACCAAGCTAATTCTCGACAATTACAAATCGCGGTTGCCCACCTGGCATAGGGTCCCGAAGACCTAGATAAAACGAAAGTAAAGACACGCCTTTTGCGATCTTGATCCTCGCATAAGTAAGATCCCTCTTTCGAATCTCCCAATTGAATCTGGAGCAATGGCTACGGTCGAAGCTCTATTAATTCAATACTATGTTTCCCACGTTATGTGAAATCGACTTCGACTATCTAAACGAGGAAACCCTATGCCTCTTTAGATATCATACTTCGGCCGAAAATTCCTTAAGTCGATTCACTATGTAACTAAAGGAGATTAACCGGCTGGCTAATGTTAGAGATAGATTCCTTTTGATTCTCACGTGCCCTACTTGGTAAGATGTGCATGTCTGAGTTTGCCCATATTTAATCATCTAAAGTGATCATGTAACAAATCAAGAACATGCGCGGTTACGCATAAGACATCCAATGGAATCTTAGGTCCATAAGGATTACTCTTATATTACAAGACCACTAGATGTTCGACATTCGACTGGGAATCCATTTTAGGAACTTCCACGCGGTTGTTCAGTTCGCCCATTACCACAATGGCAACCCTCATATATGCATTGACTTTCACCGTGCCAGTATCTATGGAACGAGATACACTTCTCCCAGAGTATGCATCATATGAGCAAGTCTTTTGGGTTGCATCGATATCCTTTTTTCTCGATGAACCCTTTCACGACTTGGAACAATGTTTAAAGATCATAGCCTTCGAGACATATTCCATCATCGCCACACCCAATGTGCAATGATGTCCCATAGCTATGTGTGATCCTTCGGGACTTTATTCTAAGCCAAAGTAAAAACTAATTTAAGAATAAAGACATGCCACACATATAAAAAGAGATTGACTTTATTTATAAGAAAATGATTGTTCAACTCTAGAGTTACTATTACAAAGAATGCCCGATAATGCCCTTTGGTTTCTTGATAGAGCGATCCGCCAATTGCACGGACATGGATGTTGGCGTAAGATCTCTAAGGCCTAGCTTCTTAAAAATAGAGTAGGGAAGAAGGTTGATACTTGCTCCGGAATCACAAAGAACTTTGTCGAACTTGAGAGGCCTATAGTGCACGGTATTGCGAGACTCCGGGGATTTTGAGTTAGTTGGCAATTTATTGAGCAAGACGGCGGAACATTCCTCAGTGAGGACACACCGTCTCCTTTTCCTCCCACTTCGGTTTGTTAGATAGTATGTCTTTGAAGAACGACATAACTCGGCATTTGGAGAATGGCATCAATAAAAGGAATATTAATCCTCAACTCCGAAGGATTGCAAAATTCAAACAAAGCTCGGATCCATCTCCTTTTGCTTCTTTTTGTGAGCATTTGGGAAGAGGAGACGAACTTCGATAGGGGGAGAATGCGTTGGATTGGAAGGATGATAACCGGCTGAAACAGGAGGCGGCGCCTGGCCGCGCATATCAGCGCCTAGGCGCGGATCTGTAGGCGCCTGGGCGTGCATC